>SJYC01069466.1:0-30943 GCA_006408675.1 Madoqua kirkii
CATCTAGGGAGAGCTCGCTGTCCGAGTCCGAGTCGTGGCCTGGGGAGGGGTCAGGCGGGGGCCTGTCAAGGGCCGAGTGGAGCCACCTGGGCCCAGACCAGAGGTGGGGGCCTTGGGGCAGCTGGCCCCCAGAGAGGGAGCCCACCCACCATGGGACACGTACCGTGGGGCTTCTTGGCAGTCCTGGGCACAAAGGATGCATCTGGCTCCCTGTGGCCACCCCGCACTGGCCCCGAGGACACGCTGAGTTTCTGGCCCCCTTCGTCCCTGGAGAGGGGAGAGGGTGGGCTCAGCGCCCCTGCATGGGGTGGAGGGACACGTGACTGGCCTCGTGCGTGTGCCAGGGCAGCGCTGCCGGGCCCAACCAGCAAGACACACGATGGGGGTGGAGCTAGCTGGCAAAGTTGGCATTTGCTCTGGGAGTTGCCCTCCTCCCCTGTGGCCACAGCAGGGCGCGGCCTGACCTGGCGGTGCTGTCCAGCGAGGCGGTGGACTCGCCCAGGGCCGTGCGGAACATGTCGGGCTCCTCGCCGTACGTGTTGTTGCAGTTGAGGGAGCGCTGCGGGGCGGGGGGCTGGTGAGCGGCCGAGCGGAGGCCACCGGGCCGTGCGGGACGGCTGGGTCCCCTCTGCAGGGCGCCACGCAGCAGCCTGCCTGCACCCGCCGGGCGCCGGGCACAGCGGCCTCTCCGCCCCTGGTCGGGACCCCCGCCGGCCTCAGCCTCAGGGGACCAAGGGCCGAGACCGGACAGAACCCGCCCTGCCGGCCCGCTCCCCGCTGGGCACAGGGAAGGCGGCGGTGCTCCGGTTCGGGCCTGTGAGGTCCGTGTGGTGGGGAGGCGAGACCAAGGAGCTGTGTGATCTGGTGCAGACGCCCCTCGAGCCCGGCCCGCCCCCAGGCCCGCGGGCGCCCCCTACCGTCAGCGGGTGGCCCTCGTGGCGGCCGAGTCGTCGGCGTGCGCCTTCTTCCCGGCGAGCACGCCCCTCAGGTGCCTGCGGACCTCCCTGTTGAGCACGCAGTGCAGCAGGAGCACCGCCAGGCCCTGCGGGGCGGGGCGGGGCGGGGTCAGCGCGGCGCAGCCTCGCGGAGGCGCGGGCCCGGCTGCGCCACCCCCACGTGCCTGCCTGCCCGGAGACCGCGCGCAGCCCCGCAGGGCCCGCACCTGGCCTCCCTGCCCGGGGCGCTTCCGGCTTCCCCAGGAGGGGCCTGGTAAGGGCCGGCAGCGTGCCGCCCGGTACCTGGAGGGTCAGCCCCTCCTGGGCCCCAGCCCTCGGGGCATCTGGGCCCCCAGTGTCGCATCATCAGTCAGGGGCTGGGGAAGTCCTCGATGTGGGCTGTAAAGGGTCAGCACTCTCAGGACACAGCGGGGTCTACATCGGGATGGGACAGCGTGAGGCCCATTCCAGCTGAGCAGACCACTGCGTCCTGACAGACACAGGGGGCCGTGGAGCGGGGTCCCTGGGCGGGGGGCGCTGCGGGCAGAGCCGCGTCGGCAGCAGCAGGCTCGTCTTTGGCGGCAGGGCCACGAGGCGTTGCCACAGCCCCGCACACACCGTGGCGACACCCGCCAGACAGCCGCGACGTGGTCCCGTGTGTCTGGAGAGCCAGGACGCAACCTGGATGGCAGCCAAGGGTCTCCGGGGGGCCAGGAAGCAGCACGGGCGAGCCCTGACCGCCCCCGGGCCGGCCGCCCACCTGTAAGCAGCTGAAGACGGCGAAGAGGTAGTGGAAGGCCAGCGCGTCTCCGTTCACAGCCAGCAGCCCCAGCAGCCAGGTGGCGCTGACGAGCAGCAGCAGCAGAAAGGCGGTCCTCAGGAGGGCGCTGGGGGCGGGGCAACGGCTGAGCGTCGGGCATGCCCCGCCCCTGCGCCTTCACCCGCCCGGCCCCTCCCACTCTCCAAGCATCTACCACGAGCTTCCCAGGGGAAAAGGCAGGTGGAGCTTAGCGGGGAGGTGACACGCAGGCGAGGACTTAACCAGCAAACAGGAAGGTCTTTTCACTGAAAAGGCCCTGATGCTGGGGAAGACTGAAGGCGGGAGGAGAAGGGGACGACAGAGGATGAGATGGTTGGATGGCATCACTGACTCGATGCACATGAGTTTGGGTAAACTCTGGGAGTTGGGGATGGACAGGGAGGCCTGGAATGCTGTGGTCCATGGGGTTGCAAAGAATCAGACACGATTGAGCAACTGAACTGAACTGAGGGAGGTAAACAAGAATCTGGGGGCCAAGATGGGGGACGGGCCGTGTCCACAGCGACGTGGGGAGCCTGGTGCACAGGCCTGGGAGTTTCCGTGGGCCCGGCGGAGGTGAGGGGCAAGAAGAAGGGTGTCAGGCCCCCCGTGCAAGCTACTCGCTAGGGCTCCCTGCTCCCTGCCTCTGTCTCCCCAGCTGTCAGGGGGCTGGCGAGGTGCGACCCCAAGGAAGGCCCTCGTCGCACACTCTCCTGTTCCTGGCCCCCAGCTTGGGTCGCCCAGCCCGGTGGTCACCCCTGCTCTGACCATTTCATGGCTCCTGGGCCCCACGATGCATTCTCAGCTGCTGCCCTGCCTCCCCAAGGCTGTTCTGTGGGTCCCCGCCCTGGTCCAGCCCCCAAACGCTGGAGGCGCCCTCTCTGCGGGGTCCCCACTCTCGCTGTGCTGTGCGTCCTCTCGCTTGGCGAGCGCCTCCCCTCCTGTGGCACCAACATCACCATCATCACCACCACCTGGAACGTTCTGCCCCACCCCCACCCCAGGCACCTCCCCATCTGCTGTCTCTGTCCCCCCACCCCCATCCCAGCCAGTCCCAGGTGAGCACGCCGGGCATCACTGCTCACCTGTCCCCCTCGGGGACCCTGCCACCAAGCCCCGGGTGTCCTGCACTTGCGTCCTCTCGCTTGGCGAGCGCCTCCCCTCCTGTGGCACCAACATCACCATCATCACCACCACCTGGAACGTTCTGCCCCACCCCCACCCCAGGCACCTCCCCATCTGCTGTCTCTGTCCCCCCACCCCCATCCCAGCCAGTCCCAGGTGAGCACGCCGGGCATCACTGCTCACCTGTCCCCCTCGGGGACCCTGCCACCAAGCCCCGGGTGTCCTGCACTCTGAAAACCTCTGGGGTCCAGCACGCCCCCTCCCTGGTCCAGGCTGCCATCCCAGCCCTCCACCCCAGGCCCGCCAGGCTCAGCCCAGACACAGCCAGACACAGCTGCCCGCTCCCCACTGCGGCCACCAAGCCCCACTGCTTAACCCCCTGACCTGGCCTGGAAAAGCCAGCAGCTGACCCGCTAGTTGATGGGCACATTCACAGGCTCTGCCCGGCAGGAGTCTCAGAAGGGGCTGGCTCCAGTCCCGCCCACCACCCGGATTTAGGACCAACTTACACGACCCGTTTTCTTTCATAATAATGGCGCTTCCTCTGGCAGGAAACCTTTGCAGACAGGACAAAAATGACTGTGTTGACCTGAGAAAATCCGAAAATCACAAACAGAAAATCCCAGAGTCAGGTGGCAGCCTCACGGTACTGTCTCAGCACACCTTCACAACCCAAAGGCTTCTGAGGGTCTTCAGCCCTCATCTTGGGGCGCAGGTGTGCCCCTGAGATGAGCCCTCAGGGCCCAGGAGCCTACTGGGGGCGGATGCTGAGCGGTCTGAGTGAATGTGGACGTGGAATCCACGGGTCTGAGGACGCAGCTGCATTACCAGGAGGTCAGCCCCTCCAGTCCCGTCCAGATGGCCAGTGGAGCTGTAACCCGTGGGCTCTCAACACCACTCAACTCACTCGAGGGGCACCTGGCCTCCCACGCCCCTGAGAATCAGGGGTTCTGAGCACTCACGACTATCACGGTCCCAATGGGTCCCGCGAAGCTCCAGATCAGCGTGTCTCGGAGGGACAGCCAGCAGAAGTCTGGGTTTCCGTAGCCCTGTGGGTCCAGGCCCACCGCGAGTCCTGGACAACAGGCAGGGGTCGAGTGAGGGCCGGCCCGATGGGGGGTGGCCACAACTGGGGTGTCCCCAGCCCCCCAGGCAGGACCCTGTGCCCTGGAAGGCTCAGAGGACCCAGGCTGCGGGGCTGCGGGGCTGCGGGGCTGTGCCCCCAGGGCCCAGCGCGTGGAGGGCCTGAGGGGAGCGCAGCTGGCCGGGCGCTGACCCGAGGCCGGCCGGGCTGGAGCGGGGTCCACGCGGGCCAGAACCACGCCTCGTTCCAGCCGAGGTCCCGGGAACCGCCTTCAGTTCTTTTACAAGAGGCTTAGGTGTTAAAAAAACAGCACCCAAAACCGTTCTTAAAGCGAGTTAGAAACGTGAACGGTCTGAACTGAGACCGCAGAGCCGCTTTAGAGGAGCGGCGTTCTGTACTGCGGGGCCCCTGCCCGGATCGCGGTCGCCCGGGAGAGGGCGTGAGGTGAAAGGGCACTGAGAGCGGCCTCTCTTCCCGTGGGCAGTCCTTGTCCTCAGAGGGGCAGGCCGCTTACACGGGGCGGCCTCCTGCTGGACCCCTCGCGGCGCGCCTCAGGCCAGCCTGGGGCCAACAGCGCCCGTGTTGTGAGCCGGGGCTCGGCGCCTCCGGCTCGCAGCTGAGGACGGCCCCGCTTGGAGCAACCACGTGGACCCAGCTTGAGTCCACAGGCGCAGGAGCCCTTCGTGGGGGTCGAGTTTCTTCTGCGAAGGTCCTGAGAGTCCCAGTAGGAGCTTGGTGTGGCCTTGGCCCCACGGCCTCCCACGTGGCTGCCTCGGAGCAGCCTGCATGGTGTTCCCTGAACCTCTGAATGTGGCCTTTTGTGGAAATGCTATCTTGGCAGATGGAAGTGCCCTGAGACTCTAAGATGAGGTCATCCTGGATCTAGGGTGGGCCCTCAGAGAAGGCGATGGCACCCCACTCCAGCACTCTTGCCTGGAAAATCCCATGGATGGAGGAGCCTGGTGGGCTGCAGTCCATGATGGGGTCTCGAAGAGTCAGACATGACTGAGTGACTTCACTTTCACTTTTCACTTTCATGCACTGGAGAAGGAAATGGCAACCCACTCCAGTGTTCTTGCCTGGAGAATCCCAGGGGCTGTGGAGCTTGGTGGGCTGCCGTCTATGGGGTCGCACAGAGTCGGACACGACTGAAGCGACTTAGCAGCAGCAGCAGCTCCATCCAAAGAAGTAGGAAATGGAGGTCTGGACACAGACATGGGGGAGGAGAGACGGGAGGGACGCAGCCACAAGGCCAGGCTGCTGGCAGCTGGGGGACCAGAGAGGGCACACTACCCTCGGGGCCTCCGGAAGAGAGCATCCCGCCCACACCTTGATTTTGCACTCTGGCCCCCAGGCCTGCAAGAGAAAAAGCTTCTGTTTGTCTTTTAAGCCCCCCAGTGTGTGGTACTTTGTCTCGGAAGCCCTGAAGTGAGAACCCCTGTGCTTAAACCTCAGCCCACGCTGGCCAGGACATAGGCTCCCTGAGCGTGTCCTGGGGCTGCCCGTCGGGGACCGGGGCTCATGTCCAGGTGGAACGTCACCCATGCCTGCAGCAAACTCCTTTCCCACCGCAACTACTACTAGGGCCCCAGGCCCTGGATAACCGGCCGCGGGGTACATTACAGGCCGGAAGCTACACTCTAGGTTTACTGGGGGCACCGAAAAGTGTTAGTCACTCAGTCCTGTCTGACTCTTTGGACCCCATGGACTGTAACCCGCCAGGCTCCTCTGTCCATGGGATTCTCCAGGCAAGAGTACTGCAGTGGGGTGCCATGCCCTCCTCCAGGGAATCTTCCTGACCCAGAGATCGAACCTGGTCTCCTGCATTTCGGGCAGTTTCTTTACTGTCTGAGCCACCAGGGAAGCCCCAAAAACCAGACAGCAAGCTTCTAACTCTTCGCTTTGTAAAAGAAGCTAATTGGCAAATAATTCTGACTGACTTCTTCATTCCTCTTCATAGACTTTAATGTAAATCAAATCTTACATTCTGGTCTCTGAGGTTAATTTGCTAATTACAAAAAAAAAAAAAAAACAATAATTGAGGCTCTGGGCAGATTGAAGATGAAATTCAAGATGAGGTGAGTGTCCTGAGTGTCCAGGCAGGACCAGGTCTTGACTTCAGGGGCTCAGTAGATGGGCAGTGGGGAACCCCTGAAACCAGCTGCTCTGAGCCCTTGTTCTTCCCAGTCGTTCGGGCTTAGAGACCACCTGACTCAGCACCTTTCCCCCAAGCTGGCCAGAGACACGTGGCGTGGTGTCTGCCAGGGTCACTCTCTGGGTCGAGAGGGGTGGCTGCTGGCACGGGAGGCCCCACTGCCCCCTGACAGCCCTGGATAGAGGTGACACTGGCCACTTGGGGTCCCTGGGAGCCCAGGGAGAGGGCTCACAACAGGAGAGCCCATTGCCCAGACTGTCCGGGCGGGAGCAGGGCAGGAGAGAGAGCAGAGCAGAGCAGTCGGAGATGCTGCCGTAGAAACAAGGAGGCACGGTGATCAGCCCTGGCTCTGACCCCAGCGTGGCTGCTGGAGGCCCGGGTAGCAACTGCCCCTCCTCCCACTGCCCCAGCCTCAGACTCCATGTCTGGGTCCCTAGAACCCAGGGGCTGGTGAGGAGACAGGGTGCCGCTCACCCGCTGTGATACCAGTGGGGATCTTTCCCCACAGGAAGCAAACGTTGACTTCCTGATGTTTAAAGAAGTGTGCTGAGAAAGTGCTGCTGTTCTGCTCATTAACTCCTTCTTCCATCCACCCGCCCACTGATCCAGCCACTCATCCACCCATCCTACCCACCCATCCATCCATCCATCCACCCACTGATCCAACCACTCATCCACCCATCCATCCTACTCATCCATCCATCCACCCATCTCTCCACCCACTGATCCAGCCACTCATCCATCCATCCTACCCACCCATCCATCCATCCACCCACTCACCAACCTGTCCACCCACCCATCTGTCATTCACCATCCATCCACTCACCCATCTGTCTACAAAGTGGGCAGACATGGGAGTTTTTGTCTGTTCGGTGCCAGAAAGAACCCTGAATGGCCTGAACCCAGCCCGTGAATGTGCTCACACCTGCCAGGAGACACTGAGTGATCACACTCCTGTGAGCAGATGTGGGTGCCGGGTGCCCAGGAGGAGGCCAGAGAGCTCCCCCGCCAGCACCTGGGGGCACTGACGTGGGTTCCTGCGAAGTCTCGCGGGTTCCCGGCCGGGTGTGGCCGCTCTGCGCATGCTCACCTGTGACGATGGCCGGGATGCCCCAGCCCACCACGTAGTAGAAGCGCATGGGCCCCGCGTCGATGTTGCGCACCTCGGTCAGCATGCGGTAGACGTGCAGGCTTTCCACGAAGGTCCAGGCGAAGGTGCTCATGTAGACGTAGTGCAGGAGGATGGCGATCACCGTGCACAGGAACTGCGGGAGAGGCTGCGGCTGAGAGATGTGTATAAGAGACAGTCCTGGATCTAGGGTGGGCCCTCAGAGAAGGCGATGGCACCCCACTCCAGCACTCTTGCCTGGAAAATCCCATGGATGGAGGAGCCTGGTGGGCTGCAGTCCATGATGGGGTCTCGAAGAGTCAGACATGACTGAGTGACTTCACTTTCACTTTTCACTTTCATGCACTGGAGAAGGAAATGGCAACCCACTCCAGTGTTCTTGCCTGGAGAATCCCAGGGGCTGTGGAGCTTGGTGGGCTGCCGTCTATGGGGTCGCACAGAGTCGGACACGACTGAAGCGACTTAGCAGCAGCAGCAGCTCCATCCAAAGAAGTAGGAAATGGAGGTCTGGACACAGACATGGGGGAGGAGAGACGGGAGGGACGCAGCCACAAGGCCAGGCTGCTGGCAGCTGGGGGACCAGAGAGGGCACACTACCCTCGGGGCCTCCGGAAGAGAGCATCCCGCCCACACCTTGATTTTGCACTCTGGCCCCCAGGCCTGCAAGAGAAAAAGCTTCTGTTTGTCTTTTAAGCCCCCCAGTGTGTGGTACTTTGTCTCGGAAGCCCTGAAGTGAGAACCCCTGTGCTTAAACCTCAGCCCACGCTGGCCAGGACATGCAGGTCTGAGAAAGGCAAGCAGCTCAGTCGTTTTCCCTGACTGACCCAGGTGCAGCTGAGCTCCAACAGTGCCAGCGCCTCAGGCTCCCCACGCGGAACAGCACAGGGAGTAAGGTGCCTGGGGGCCCCAGGACACCTGCGCCCCAACCCAGAGCCGCAGGTGAACCTAACCCGGGGTGCGGGTGCACACAGCCTCGAGAGTTTTTATCAGAAGACAGAAATTTGTATTTTCACCTCATGGCTCCAAATTTTTTTATGTTGACATTTCATTTAACACTGAAAAATAGGTGTCATGGAGACAGCTCAGGCTGTGGCCCCGATGGTGAGTGTGACCTTCATCCACAACTTGGGCTCCCCTGCGGGCCTCCGCAGTCCAGGTGCGGCCAGTGAGAAGGAGCCTCAGCCCTGTGACCCCGCCATCAAATGAGAAAGAAGTCCCGTGCCTGTGCTGATTTGCCGGGGCCTCTGCCTCCCACGGAAGAAAGCAGGGTGGGCAGTGCTTGTTGCGTTTCTGTCCCGGGCTGGTGGGGCCAAGTGTCGGGAAGAGAAAGTCAACCGCCACAGTCGAGGCTCAGCTTCCCGGCCTTGCGGGGCCTTGGCGACCAACCCTGAGTCCCTGGACACCGACCGTGGGTTGAGAACAGGAGGAAGATAGTGGTGGGGGGGCAGGGCTGGGGACACTGGGATCCGGGCATCCAGCCCGAGGCCATCGGTGCACATCCAGTCCCAGGTGCCCAGGGATGGAACTTCAAGGCCTCTGCCTTGGCCCAGAGCAGCCTCACCCGTCCTGCTGGGAGGGGGCTGGCTGCCCGGTCCAGGAACCCAAGGCCCAGCAGCTGGGCAGGCTTCCCTCAAGGTCCCAGGAGGCTGGACTGGCAGGACAGCAGAGGAAGGACAGATCGAGGGAGGAGGAGAAAGTCCCTACCCCGGCGGGGTCCCACCGACCCCTGCGGAGCCACGCCCTCTGTAGAGCCATGGCCCCCAGGGGTACCACACTCCATCGTGGAGCCTCGCCCCTGTAGAGCTACACTCAGCTGAGCGACGCCCCCGCGGAGCCACGCCCCCTGAGACATCCTGTCCAATCTTTACTGCTGTCTGGCTAGCCCGACCTCCCCGGGTCTCAGCGTCCGTGTCAAGGAGACACTTCATCCTAACAGACACCGAGTTGGAGACCGAGGGCCACCACTTGATGCACGCCACGGCCTCTCTGCTCAGTCCCGGGTAGCCTCCCCGCGAGGGGTCCCAGGGCCCACGCTTGTTGGAAGCACCAGTGCCACCTGCCATCGAGTCCCCCTGGTCTCTCCAGCAGCAGAATCCCGGGGATGTGGGAGGGACCCTTTTTAGGATTAACATCTGTCAAATGCAGCACAAAGCAGGAACCCAAGCAGAAGCAAAGACAGAATCTTAGGTGATGGCTGGAGACACACCCTCTGCCTCCGACGCTGCACAGGAAATGGGGAAGTCCACCCTTAGGGATGGGCAGAGCGGTCAGCCTGGCCGCAAAGGGTAAGCTTGAGGCTGGGTCCACCCCATACCAACCCCCAACCCCGCTGTGCGAAGCTCATGTGTGTGTGCTCAGTCGTGTCTGACTCTTTGCGACCCCGTGGACTGAAGCCCACCAGGCTCCTCTGTCCATGGGATTCTCCAGGCAAGAATACTGGAGTGGGTTGCCATTTCCTTCTCCAGGGGATCTTCTTGACCCAGGGATTGAACCTTGCGTCTCCAGGAGAATTCTGGCAGGAGAATTCTTTACCACTGAGCCACCTTTGACCCATGGTTGGCTCAGCAGAATGAAGAAGGGGGAAGAGGCTGGTGTGCTGCCTTATATAACATGCAAAGTAAACCCACAAAACCACCTTTCGGGGGAGAAAAGTCCCCATGTGTCAGAAGCCGACGTTTTAAAATGTAATGGCACCATACATGCAGGGGCTCTGCACCAAAGGCACTACCCTTTCCAGAAACAGAACAGAGGCAGACGCTGCTGCACAATAAATCATTTCCACCTGCCGGTAATCTGGGAGATGGAAACCTCGCCCGGAGAGGGGACTTCAGTTTACAGAAAGCCCGTCGAAACCAGGCGCGGCGCCAAGCCCCAGAACTGTGTGCGCGGAATTCCTCTTATTCCTGCTCACCAGCGCGTGGAGGCTTGCGTCTCCAGGAGAATTCTGGCAGGAGAATTCTTTACCACTGAGCCACCTTTGACCCATGGTTGGCTCAGCAGAATGAAGAAGGGGGAAGAGGCTGGTGTGCTGCCTTATATAACATGCAAAGTAAACCCACAAAACCACCTTTCGGGGGAGAAAAGTCCCCATGTGTCAGAAGCCGACGTTTTAAAATGTAATGGCACCATACATGCAGGGGCTCTGCACCAAAGGCACTACCCTTTCCAGAAACAGAACAGAGGCAAACGCTGCTGCACAATAAATCATTTCCACCTGCCGGTAATCTGGGAGATGGAAACCTCGCCCAGAGAGGGGACTTCAGTTTACAGAAAGCCCGTCGAAACCAGGCGCGGCGCCAAGCCCCAGAACTGTGTGCGCGGAATTCCTCTTATTCCTGCTCACCAGCGCGTGGAGGCCGCTCAGCTCTCCTTCCAGGGGCCGGCGAGTCAGAGCTTGAGGCCAGCAACAGCCCCTGAGCGTTTCTCACGTCGGGTTTGGTTGCGGTTGCGAGGAGTGGCGCGTCCCCAACTCTCTGTCCCTCTGTTCATGACCACTCAAAGACACCCTTGAGGTGTTTAGCCCTGAGTCACGCAGCCCCCCTCCCCCTACCCCCGGCTGATGCAGGGATAGGGACATGCGGGCAGGGAGAGGTGTGCTGAGCCCGGCGGGTACAGAGGGGCAGCCCAGTGCTCCGCCTGCCCTGGGAGCCTGACCTATGGGCCCATCCTCTGTGCCAGTGGCCGTCCTCTGGGCAGGCGCAGCGCTCCCGTCAGCCCCCGCGGTGCCAGGCTGGCACCCGACACTCCTGACCCCCACCCATGTCTGCGTCTGAGACAGCGGATGGAGATTGCCGCGCTTCCAAGGTCTGGGTCTTGCATAGATTTAACAGTGGCAACCGCGAGTCCTCACTGCATGAGGGATGGAGGAATGACACCTATGTCAGCAGCGGGTGGCAGCTGGAACAGCACTGAACGGCTAAGGGCCTTGCTCCCCGTGGGAGAGATCCGAGTCAGGTGAGTAAACTGGACTTCCTGCCGTCACCACGTGTGCACAAGTGATGGTCAGTTGGCCTCATGTCCCAGGGTCATCGAGGTCACCATTTAGTGATGGACCCGTGAACTCAGACACAATCAACTGTCGGCCCTGGGCTGGGTTACCCAACCTGGCCGGCCCCAGGGCTCCCCACCTGTGAGCAGGAATGCTGCCACCCTCCAGGGCCCCAGGGAGGTTGCCAAGAGCCACAGCACGCAGGCCACGCCTTGGGCACAGAGCCCTTGCCTCCTCCTTCACCCCCATCCAGGGGCTGTGACCCCTGGTCTCTGAAAACCTCTTTGGGAAAAAGGAAAAGCCACTAGCAGCCAGCCGGGGACTAAGCCACATGCCTGCCTCCTCCTTTTTGCCTTTCTCTCCCCTCCAGGGCAGGCCCCTACCCCAGGCACCTCGACCCAGCCCCGCCAGCCATCCCTCCGGGACTCAGATCCCTCACATCCTCCAGCAGTGCCTGCGCCCTGGCCCTGCCTTGCTGCAGCCAGCATCTGTTACCCTCTCCTCCCCGAAGCCAAACTACTTCAGTCTCGGCCCGGCTCTCCAAGTGCTGCCGTTTCCACCCCCTCCTTTGTACGTTTCCTTTTAAATACACTGTGGCTGGTGGGCAAGAATGCAACTGATTATATACATCTAGCCCCATAATAGGCAGCTACCTTGCTAAAACTCTTTAATTATTTCTTATAACGTGTCTGTAGGTTGGTCTGGATTTTTCTGTGAGGTCCATCATATCAGATGTAGAGTCACCTAACGATAGCTTCCAGGAGCCTAGGTAACACCCACGAACCCAGGTGATGCCCCAGGAGCCCACGTGACCTGGGCGGCTTGAGCGAGACGCCCCGTATTTAACTTGACCACACTGACGTTCACCCTCCCCCCTCTCCCCCACGATTCTCTCTGCAAGCTCCCTTCTCTCGTCACCCTGCCAACCCAGGACCACCGCATCGCCGAGTTCTGGCCTGTCCTGAACACCAGTGTTTTCACGACAGTAAGGCTGTGACTCCCCAGAAAATGCAGGGCTGGGAGACACGGCCCAGCAGGGATGGCTTCAGGCTCAAGTGACAGCTCGCAGGACTCTGGGGTCTCACAAGTGTACTCTCTGATATCATCACAAGCATCGGGATCACGAAAGTGAGAGTTGATGTGCACAGAGCCCTTGGCTCCCAAGGTGACCTTGCAGGGAGATTCCTGCCGAGGGCAAAGCAACACGCCCACGTGCTGAGTCCCCAGCTTCCCCCCAGACTCCCAGCCTCACCCATCCCTGGAAATAGCCGCAGACACGCCGCCTGGCCCCAAGAATGGGTGGGAGGACCCCTCCAGCTCCAGCCCTGGAGAAAGGTCGGTCCATGTGAGCGCCCAGGTGGCCCCACAGGGGGCTGGGGGCAGGGTCCTCACCGGGTTCTCGGTCTGGGCGATCCCAATGACAAAGACCAGCTGGGAGGAGAAAAGTGCGGCGATGAGGTTCTTGTGGATGCCGTTCAGGTTGGAGCGCAGCGTCCGCACCAGCACCAAGAGCACGAAGGCCACCAGCAGCGCGGCCAGGGACAAGGACACGGCCACGTAGGTCACGATCTTCAGAGGCAGGACCTCCCCGTGCTGCGGGTGGGTGGGCCAAGGGCGGGAGAACACGTGAGGGCCGTGGCTTTGACGGCGCTTTTGCACAATCAAGACACACTGACGCTTAATCACGTGGACAGGAGACAGGGCGGCTACCACATGGCTCTCAGGGGAGCCGAAACCAAGAACATCAATGAAAAGAGCAGTCGGGCTGACGGCAAAGTTCTGCAGATGCGGGGGACGGCTGCAAGCACCGTGGACGGACACAGTGCCCGTGACCTGCACGCTCAGACTTGGCCGAGATGGCGACTTCCACGTTAGGTGTGTTTTGCCACAGTAAAAACAGACTAAAAAGCAAAAACAAAACCCAAAAAACCTTCAAGCCTAACTCGTGCTGTCTGGCAGGTACAGAGCCAATTCTGAGCTGAGAGACCTTCAAACAGAGCCTCAGTTCACACAAAAAAACCAGAGGTGTCCAGGCTGCAGGAAACCACAGTCGTCCCCTCTGATTTTTTTTTTTCAAATATTTTTCAAAATAGGACACCTGTCTAGGGTCTGGCGCCCAGTGGAGGTCTGGCACTTGGGGAACAAACAAACCGGTTCTAAGGTCACTTCTAGTGGAGAGATCCGAGTCAGGTGAGTAAACTGGACTTCCTGCCGTCACCACGTGTGCACAAGTGATGGTCAGTTGGCCTCATGTCCCAGGGTCATCGAGGTCACCATTTAGTGATGGACCCGTGAACTCAGACACAATCAACTGTCGGCCCTGGGCTGGGTTACCCAACCTGGCCGGCCCCAGGGCTCCCCACCTGTGAGCAGGAATGCTGCCACCCTCCAGGGCCCCAGGGAGGTTGCCAAGAGCCACAGCACGCAGGCCACGCCTTGGGCACAGAGCCCTTGCCTCCTCCTTCACCCCCATCCAGGGGCTGTGACCCCTGGTCTCTGAAAACCTCTTTGGGAAAAAGGAAAAGCCACTAGCAGCCAGCCGGGGACTAACCCACATGCCTGCCTCCTCCTTTTTGCCTTTCTCTCCCCTCCAGGGCAGGCCCCTACCCCAGGCACCTCGACCCAGCCCCGCCAGCCATCCCTCTGGGACTCAGATCCCTCACATCCTCCAGCAGTGCCTGCGCCCTGGCCCTGCCTTGCTGCAGCCAGCATCTGTTACCCTCTCCTCCCCGAAGCCAAACTACTTCAGTCTCGGCCCGGCTCTCCAAATGCTGCCGTTTCCACCCCCTCCTTTGTACGTTTCCTTTTAAATACACTGTGGCTGGTGGGCAAGAATGCAACTGATTATATACATCTAGCCCCATAATAGGCAGCTACCTTGCTAAAACTCTTTAATTATTTCTTATAACGTGTCTGTAGGTTGGTCTGGATTTTTCTGTGAGGTCCATCATATCAGATGTAGAGTCACCTAACGACAGCTTCCAGGAGCCTAGGTAACACCCATGAACTCAGGCGATGCCCCAGGAGCCCACGTGACCTGGGCGGCTTGAGCGAGACGCCCCGTATTTAACTTGACCACACTGACGTTCACCCTCCCTCCTCTCCCCCACAATTCTCTCTGGAAGCTCCCTTCTCTCGTCACCCTGCCAACCCAGGACCACCGCATCGCCGGGTTCTGGCCTGTCCTGAACACCAGTGTTTTCACGACAGTAAGGCTGTGACTCCCCAGAAAATGCAGGGCTGGGAGACACGGCCCAGCAGGATGGCTTCAGGCTCAAGTGACAGCTCCCAGGACTCTGGGGTCTCACGAGTGTACTCTCTGATATCATCACAAGCATCGGGATCACGAAAGTGAGAGTTGATGTGCACAGAGCCCTTGGCTCCCAAGGTGACCTTGCAGGGAGATTCCTGCCAAGGGCAAAGCAACACGCCCATGTGCTGAGTCCCCAGCTTCCCCCCAGACTCCCAGCCTCACCCATCCCTGGAAACAGCCGCAGACACGCCGCCTGGCCCCAAGAATGGGTGGGAGGACCCCTCCAGCTCCAGCCCTGGAGAAAGGTCGGTCCATGTGAGCGCCCAGGCGGCCCCACAGGGGGCTGGGGGCAGGGTCCTCACCGGGTTCTCAGTCTGGGCGATCCCAATGACAAAGACCAGCTGGGAGGAGAAAAGTGCGGCGATGAGGTTCTTGTGGATGCCGTTCAGGTTGGAGCGCAGCGTCCGCACCAGCACCAAGAGCACGAAGGCCACCAGCAGCGTGGCCAGGGACAAGGACACGGCCACGTAGGTCACGATCTTCAGAGGCAGGACCTCCCCGTGCTGCGGGCGGGTGGGCCAAGGGTGGGAGAACACGTGAGGGCCGTGGCTTTGACGGCGCTTTTGCACAATCAAGACACACTGACGCTTAATCACGTGGACAGGAGACAGGGCAGCTACCACATGGCTCTCAGGGGAGCCGAAACCAAGAACATCAATGAAAAGAGCAGTCGGGCTGACGGCAAAGTTCTGCAGATGCGGGGGACGGCTGCAAGCACCGTGGACGGACACAGTGCCCGTGACCTGCACGCTCAGACTTGGCCGAGATGGCGACTTCCACGTTAGGTGTGTTTTGCCACAGTAAAAACAGACTAAAAAGCAAAAACAAAACCCAAAAAACCTTCAAGCCTAACTCGTGCTGTCTGGCAGGTACAGAGCCAATTCTGAGCTGAGAGACCTTCAAACAGAGCCTCAGTTCACACAAAAAAACCAGAGGTGTCCAGGCTGCAGGAAACCACAGTCGTCCCCTCTGATTTTTTTTTTTCAAATATTTTTCAAAATAGGACACCTGTCTAGGGTCTGGCGCCCAGTGGAGGTCTGGCACTTGGGGAACAAACAAACCGGTTCTAAGGTCACTTCTAGAAAGCACTGTTCTGAACAGGCACAAAGCTGTGAGCCGGGCTGCCTGGGGGAAGTGAGGAGCCAGGCCTGGAGGGGCCGGGGGAGTGCCGGGGGCACTGATTGCTCCGGAAGTGTGCAGCACACACGCCCCGAGGCTGGGGGCTCCTCACACGCCTCTGGCTTTGCAGCGCCCGGGCGTGGGGGCCTCGATTGCTACTCTCATTTAACTTCTTCTGCCAGGACTGCCTTCTGCTTCCTTTGTCAGCAAGGCTGCTCCTGGTGCTGCCCAGCTTCCTGGCCATCAGGGGACCCCCAAACCTGCCCCTCTGTGGACAAAGATTAACAATTAACAATTAACCCTGTCCAGGCCGCAGCCCAGTGCTTCCCGCTGGAAAGTGCCCCTGCCCACGGGAGCCTTGCCGTCCTAGTGGCCAGAGGTGCAGTCTCTGCTGTTGACACTCTGACGCCCTGTCAGCAGCAGCTTGTGGCTGACTCACCTCCCGAGAACGCGACAGACACTTGGGCCGCTGCAGACTGGGAGACCCGGGAGGGACGGTGGCCGGGCTGCCTAGGCACACAGCAGGCCTGAATACAGGGTGAGGTCCCCAAGGCGCCGGGCCAGCTCCTTGACATCAGCACATGCCCCGACGGCCGGCCCCACCCTGCCCCCAGGCCCCACGGCCTCATTCAAGGCCCACGGAGGCCACTGAAGACTGGAGGTTAAACATCCCACTGCTCTGCGGCTCCTGACCGAGCCTCCTAACTCATAATGTGGTCTCTCTGAAAACCCCTTCCGGGGGGCTTTATTATGGGAATCCTAACACAGTCTGGCCAGTCCTCCTGGAACCAGTTTGCAATTGTGGCTTCAGTTTGTTCAGAGCCCTTAGAAGGAGAGGCAGAGCTCGCAGAGGGGTAGCGTGGGGGCCAGGCTGATTTTCCAGAGGGATGGGTCCCTGGACACACTGGCCCGGTGGGCAGGGGCAGCC
The DNA here is from genome assembly GCA_006408675.1 of Madoqua kirkii. Lineage (NCBI taxonomy): Eukaryota > Metazoa > Chordata > Mammalia > Artiodactyla > Bovidae > Madoqua > Madoqua kirkii. The sequence goes on from SJYC01069466.1 coordinate 16,576, forward strand.
CTGGGGGTGGAGCCTACCTCACGCCGGGAGACGTCCATGAGCACGGCTGAGCTGGTGGCGTGGCTGCACCGGCAGGCGACGTGGGTCCGGTTCCGGGACAGCAGCTCACAGCCTTTGGCTGACCACCCTCCAGCCCCGCCGGTGCTGCAGAGGAAAGGGGGGTGAGGAGGGGCCTCCGAGGCCTTCCCGCCCCGCTGGAGCCCAGGCAATGTCCTTGCTGCGCCCTGGCCAGGAGCCACTGTCCCCGCTGTGAGGACTGCAGCCTGGCCGTGCCGGCGACCGTGTGAACCCTCTCCCCAATTCCCAGGCCTCTAGCAGCACCCGCGGAGGTCCACGCCTCACGCCCCATCCAGCAGTGAAACTTCAGTGGGTGTCTCGGGCCTCTTTGTCTGAGACACAAGTCAGTTGTTCAAACAGCCACTTTGCGCTCAGTCTCCTTTGGAGTCTCGGTGATTTAAGAAGGGACCTGGTGCGTCCGTTCCACACTCTCATTTTCAGATTGCGCTCGGTTTTATGGCAGCCGCCTGGAAGCGGGGCCCCCCTCATTACCCTCTTTTACTGAAGGGAAGCCCCAGATGACAGGCTGCCGCAGGGCCCTGCCCTCCTGCCTCTGGGAAAGCCGAGCGACGTCTCTGATCCTTAGTCTATTCATCTGCGAAATGGGATGTGAAGGCTCACACGCATTTGCCAAGAACGTGAAGGTCCGGGCTGGCAGGTGCACCACAAAGGAGGGCGGATCATTAGCGCACCGGCTGACTGCCGGGGCCCAATCAAGTGACCATGAGAGACAGCCGGGCCCAGCGCGTGCCAGACAGACCTCAGCGCCACCCTCCTCATCAAAGGGGCCCTTCATTCTCTTTTGTAAGCCAAGCGTCTGCTACCCTCCGGGCCCTACGCTGGCTGCTCATTAACTAGAATATGGAAAAACCAGGAGGGGGAGTGACGTGTGGTCTGTGCCGAGCCAAACCTGCTTCGCAGCGGGAGTGCCAGCCCATGGCCCGCAGAGCCCCCGCGGCAGACACCCCGCCGCCCAGCGGAGCCGCCACGTCAGGGAAGGTCTGGGCTGCACCGGAGCGAGCTCAAGGCTCTGTCCCGGGTGCAAGTGTGGCGCGCGGGGGTCAGAGGCAGACAGATGCTGCTGCTGCGGCCGGGGCCTCTGAGTGGTAAAGCCAGCCTCAGCAGCTGCCATGTGGGTCTCTGGGGTGGGACGGCTGAGGTCAGGGACCCTGGTCTGCTACGGGCACCCCTCTCTCACATCTGGGACTTCCCACTGTCAGTGTGGGAGGACCCTGGACCCAGTCTCTGACTCCCACTCCCACGTGTCCTGAACGAGCCCCCCTTGTCTGGTTGGCGGCCGGGGCACCTGTTGGCAAGAGCCCTGCAGGGAGTGGCCCGTCCGCAGGCTGGGTTCCCCAGGAGACCCCCGAGCACGCCTGGGCAGTGTGCACACAATGTGCACGTCTGCCTTCCAGGCCTGTGTCCACGTGCATCCATGCACACATGTGCATGGCCATAGCTGGGTGCGTGTGCACACACGTCTGTTCCAGGTGTGCATGCACGTCTGTTCCGGGTGTGCGTGCGTGTACACGTGTGTGCACTTGTGCTTACGGAGGGCTCTGACGCCCCAGGAGGGGCTGAAAGGGGAGAAAGGGACCACAGACAAATGCCCCGCCCCAGGACGCTCTGCCCGCAGAGCACTGGGGACCTGTGGGCAGGCGCCCCGCCTCAACAAAGCCCCCCAGAGACACACAGCGCTGGGGGCAGGGGCGACGTCACCCTTACGTGATGGAGTGGTTCCAGGACACGCAGACCGGCTTGGTACGCTCCTCGGTCTCCAGCAGGGCGAACTCCACCAGGACAGGCCTCTCCAGGGGGCTGGGCAGCGGGGCCCCCTCGCTGTACACCACCGTGCTCACCACCGGCGTGTTGATGACGGGCCGGTTAGGCAGCCTGCAGGCAGAAAGCAGAGCCCAGGACAAACCCGCCTGCGGCCCCCAGAGGACACAGCTCGGGGGTCTCTCAGGAGGGACCGGACCAAGCATGTGAGCTCAGGGCCTCTGCCCTTGAGAGCGTGTGACGGGCTGGGGGGAGGAGGTGGGCTGTGGGCCTGGTGAAGGTTTAACCACGCACAGGCGAGCACACGCCCCTCTGGGACAGAGGCGGACTCTGGAAATTCAACAGGAAGAGAAGGAATGAGCAAGCGTCGGGCCCCACAGCCTATGACAGAACCGGAGAACCCTGGCCTGCAGGGAACGTCCCGGAAAAGGAACGCGATGCCGTGCTTGTGGCTCGGAGAGGCCTCTCAATCCAGCCCCCAGGAGGGGTGCACGTGAGGACCGCAGCCCCGGGCAGGAGAGCTGCCAAGTGACCCTAAGGTTGAAAAGAGCCCAGCCTCCACGGGTGCCTGCCTCTGCTCAGGCCTCAGAGCCCTTGGGTGGCTTTTGATTCTTCAGCCAGCATTCACTGAGCCGCCCTTGGTGAGAAAAGCCACCTCACTGGGAAAGACCCTGATGCTGGGAAAGAGTGAAGGCGGGAGGAGAAGGGGAAACAGAATGAGATGGTTGGATGGCACCACCGACTGGATGGACATGGGTTTGAGCGAGCTCCGGGAGACGGTGAAAGAGGGGCCTGGGGTGCTGCAGTCCCCGGGGTCACAGAGTCAGACCTGACTGAGTGACTGGACGACAACAGCTTGGGGCTGGGGTCCCTGGCAGCTGGTGGCAGGCCGGGACGAGGGGGCATGCTCCAAGCAGGAGTGACACGGCCAAGCCGGGGCCTGTGTCTCGAGGGGCACCCTGGCAGAAACACCAGGCCCACTCAGAACGCCTGCCGAGCCAGATCGCAGGGCAGCGGTCTCTGGCCTGGAGCCGGGGTCACTGTGCAGTGTCCTTGTACAGATGTTCCGGTGGTTGAGATTCTGACTTACAGGCGCCTTGGAACCTTCTGGAAATCCCCCCTCCCCGCCTCCTGGAGTCAGCCTTACCTGAGGCTGCGGCGATCTGGATCATAGTGCTCCGGCAGCAGCTGCCCCAGGGTCCGGTAGACGAGGACCAGGGCGACGGCGAACTGCCCGGGCTCCTCGGGGTGCCTCTTCCGCCTCCTGGACGGGGCCTCCGTCTCGGCGCTGGGCCGCGGGCGCACCGTCTGGGGGGTAGTCTTGCGACCGGCTGGCCTTGCCGTGGGGCCCTCTGCAATAGAAGCAGAGTGAGGATGGGGCCCAGACATCTGTGATCCCACCAGACCGCTTTCTCCTCGAGCCGGTGAAATCCGTGGAGGCTCTGTGGAAAACCCTAGGCAGCTCCTCAGAAGCGCAAACACAGAACCGCCCAGGACCCTGCAGCCCCACTTCTGGGTGTGCCCTGAAGAGCCGGGAGCAAGGGCTCCACAGAGGCTTGCACACTGTGCTCACGGCCCCCTGAGTCACGCCAGCCACGAGGTGGGGCAGCCCAGGTGTCCCTGCACGGATGACAGGCTGGCAGAACGTGGTCCATCGGCATGGGCCACATGGACCCATGTGCATACTGCGCTCACGGCCCCCTGAGTCACGCCAGCCACGAGGTGGGGCAGCCCAGGTGTCCCTGCACGGATGACGGGCTGGCAGAACGTGGTCCATTGGCATGGGCCACATGGACCCATGCAGGTGAGCCCAAGGACACGGTGCTCCTGAGAATCCAGTGGGACACTGTGGATTCCATGCACGTGGGGCCCCGGAGACCCCTAGGATGCACAGGAAGCAGCTCCCCTCCACCCTTGCGGGAAGCTCACAGCCACACTCACCCACGTTTCCAACAACCCACAGGGCGCCCGCTGGGCCTCGTCCAGAGGTCAGCTTGGGAGGCATCTCCACCCAGCATACACCACCCGGAGCGCGGGCTCCAGGGAGGCGGGTGGTGGGAGAGGGTCTTCCCTCTGCTGCCATGATGCGGGGGAGAGGCCTCAGAGGCCCCGGGTGGGGTCTTACCAATAAAGGAATCGGCGGGTTTTCCACGGGCTGACTGTGCTGGTCAACTGACACTGTGGCCCCTTAAGTAAATGCCATACTGAGTAAAGGCCACGTGTGGGGCCAGGGCGCCTGCTGAGGCTTCCCCAGGAGAGCAGGGGCCAGAAGCTCCTCCCACGGGGCTCCCTAAAGCGAACGGCCTCACGCGTGCCCACTCCCAATGCCACAGGCCCCGGGAGAGGGTGAGCCAGGGGCCAGTTCAGAGGCAGGAAGGCGGACGCCCCCACAGAGAAAGAGCCTGAGTTTAGGTCGAGACACTGAAGCATGGGCAGACACACACAGGTGCCCACCCCACCGCAGCCGCGGGGGCTGCGCTTCAGGGCCCTCTGTGGACGCCTGGAGCCAAGAGCTGGTGATGTTGTTCAGTCACCCAGGCGTGTCCAGCTCTTTGCGACCCCCGGGACTGCAGCACGCCAGGCCTCCCTATCCCTCACCGTTCCTAGACTTTGCCCAAATTCACGTTCTTTGCATCAGTGATGCCGTCCAGCCATCTCATCCTCTTCATGGGCAGACACACACAGGTGCCCACCCCACCGCAGCCGCGGGGGCTGCGCTTCAGGGCCCTCTGTGGACGCCTGGAGCCAAGAGCTGGTGATGTTGTTCAGTCACCCAGGCGTGTCCAGCTCTTTGCGACCCCCGGGACTGCAGCACGCCAGGCCTCCCTATCCCTCACCGTTCCTAGACTTTGCCCAAATTCACGTTCTTTGCATCAGTGATGCCGTCCAGCCATCTCATCCTCTGATGCCCTCTTCTGGTTCTGCCCTCAATATTTCCCAGCATCAGGGACTTTTCCAGTGAGTCCGCTGTTCACATCAGGTGACCAAAATACGGAGCTTCAGCTTCAGCATCAGTCCTTCCAGTGAATACTCAGGGTTGATCTCCCTCAAGATTGGCTGGTTTGCTCTCCTTGCTGTCCAAGGGACTTTCAGGAGTCTTCTCCAGCACATGGTTCGAAGGCATCAATTCTTTGGCACTCTGCCTTCTTTATGGTCCAGCTCCCACAGCTGTACGTGACCATGGGAAGATCACAGACTTGACTACACGGACCTTTGCCCCCAGAGCAACGTCTCTGCTTTCCAACACGCTGTCTAGGTTTGTCATCGCTTTCCTGCCGAGAAGCAACCGCCTTCTGATTTCATGGCTGCAGTCACCGTTCACAGTGATTTTAGAGGCAAGAAGAGGGAATCTGTCGCTGCTTCCACCTTTCCCCCTTCTGTTTGCCATGAACTAATGGGGCCGGATGCCATGATCCTACTTTTTTAAATATTTAGTCTTAGGTCTTAGTACCGAACCCTATATTTTTTTCCTATGCATACATACAAAGTTTAACTGGTAAATTAGCACATGAAAAAATTAACAGCAAATATCTGTGAGAGTAGGACCATAAACAAGGCTGAGCGCCAAAGAATTGATGCTTTTGAACTGTGGTGTTGGAAAAGACTCTTGAGAGTCCCTCGGACTACAAGGAGATCCAACCAGTTCATCCTAAAAGAAATCAATCCTGCATATTCATTGGAAGGACTGTTGCTGAAGCTGAAGCTCCAATACTTTGGCCACCTGATGGGAAGAGCCAACTCACTGGAAAAGGCCCTGATGCTGGGAAAGACTGAGGGCAGGAGGAGAAGGGGAGACAGAGGATGAGATGGTTGGATGGCATCACCAACTCAATGGACATGAGTTTGAGCGAGCTCCGGGAGATGGTGAAGGACAGGGCAGCCTGGTGTACTGCAGTCTATGGGGTCACAAAGAGTTGGACAAGACTGAATAACAACAATATCCTACATCAGTGTAAAACTTTAAAAGTTTTTAAGATTTCTGAATAATACGCATATAACTGACAAAGCAAATTGACTAAAAAGGTTTCAAATTTTAAACTGTCTGTTGAATCAAGTCCCTATTTGGAGAGATGGTTTCAGCAGCTGGAGCAGATCTGTGAAAAATACTTTAAGAAAATTCCCGTGTTTAAGCCGCGTGGCACGAGTCCTAACTCAGGACTGGAGGACCACACTCAGATGGCTCTGCTTGGGTTTTGGGGGTTCGGGGAGGAGTCTACAGTTTCCCATCCGTGGAGAGGCAGCTTCTCACTGCACAAGGAAGACTAGCTCACACACAGTGTGGGTGTTCACCACATCACCATGTTATAAACCAGCCAGTTTCTGTAAGGCACCCCTGTGGCTGCCTTTCTCTGGGGGCCGGCGAACGCCCGGCTGCAGGGTACAGGGCAGAGGGCGGGGGCCACGGCAGGCCGAGCCGCCCCGTGGGAGCCCCAACGTCTCCTCAGCCTTACCTCTTTTCTCGGCTGGTTTGAAGAAGTCCTCTGAGAAGTAGACTGAGGACTCCAGGTCTCTGGGGACCTCACCCCGGAGATGCTCGAGCCGCGGCACGCGGGCTCCCGTGAAGTTCAGTTTGTCGAAGACGTCGACGGCAAGAACTGGGGGGACAGGGAGCCCCATCACATATGGCCCCCGCCCCTCGCCCCCCGCAGAGAGCCTGCCGGGACCCCTGATGCTTCCGAACAGCCCAGGACTGTCCCTGGTCACCATCCCCTTTGAACAGAACTGACGCCCACTTCCGGCTGAGTCGGACAGCCGGGCCCGACCTGGGGACCTGGGGAGCTTCAGGAGGGGCGCCCCTCACCCCCCACAGGAGTGTCATTTCCTTGCAGCCGTGCGCCTGCCGACGGCACCCCTGCAGGCTCCAGGGAGAACCCCCCAGTTCATGCGGCTGAGCTGTCTGATTCAACACCCCTCTGTGAAGGGTACCCTCAAGTCACTGCACAGCAAAGGGGGGTGCTCCCACCCCAGCAGTCAGGAGCAGGGGCAGTGGGAGCCCTGGAACGAGAGAGGCAGGGGCGGCTGGCCCCAAGGGCTGGGAAGGTGGACGGCTGGCCCCAGCACAAGGAGCACCCAGGAGGACACTCTAGGTCCAGGGCAGGGGAGGGTCCCAACCCCAGAGCATCGAGGTGGATGCTGGAGGGTGTGCAGGCAGAGGCTTGGCCAGGACCAGCTTCTTGAAGGGGCTGGGTGGGGCGCAGCGGCTGCACCAGGCGCCCCTTGGGTGCCTGCGTCCTGTCTGCCCCGAGAGTCTGCATGTCGGCTCTGCCAGACCCTCTCCACAGATGGAGGCAGGGACCCCAGGCACTCACCCTTCCCTCCTGCCCCAGTGACGACAGCGTCCCACGCCCTCCTCCACCCCAGCGACCCGGGCTCAGGTGAGCTCAGCGTGAGCATCAGCAGTCAGGAGCAGGGGCAGTGGGAGCCCTGGAACGAGAGAGGCAGGGGCGGCTGGCCCCAAGGGCTGGGAAGGTGGACGGCTGGCCCCAGCACAAGGAGCACCCAGGAGGACACTCTAGGTCCAGGGCAGGGGAGGGTCCCAACCCCAGAGCATCGAGGTGGATGCTGGAGGGTGTGCAGGCAGAGGCTTGGCCAGGACCAGCTTCTTGAAGGGGCTGGGTGGGGCGCAGCGGCTGCACCAGGCGCCCCTTGGGTGCCTGCGTCCTGTCTGCCCCGAGAGTCTGCATGTCGGCTCTGCCAGACCCTCTCCACAGATGGAGGCAGGGACCCCAGGCACTCACCCTTCCCTCCTGCCCCAGTGACGACAGCGTCCCACGCCCTCCTCCACCCCAGCGACCCGGGCTCAGGTGAGCTCAGCGTGAGCATCTGGTTGGCAGTGAGGCCCCTCCCCGTGAGCCCGAGGGTCCACGCCAGCTCTGGGTTAAAGGCTCAGCCCTCTGGAGACAGATAATCCCGGAAATTAAGGGGCGACTCCGAGGGAAGAAGTAGTGCCGGGTGCTGCCTGAGGCCCCACAGGGGAGCTTAATAAACACAGGAGGGAGACCAGAAGCCCCACGTACACGGTGGGCCCCCTCCAGCGTCTCCCTGTCTGGGCAGGTGGGGCTGGCCCTATATCAGGGCCTCCTCCCCAGGAAGGAAGCCGACTGTTTAAGCCCCGAGCCCAGAATAGCACATCCTGGGTCCCCAGGGTGACTTGGTCTGCTGTGCGGACGGCTCAGCCCCTGGCCCTGCACAGTGGGTATGGACATTCCCCTGTGCCCGGTACCAGCGGCCTGTCTCTGCCCCTGTGGGGTCTGTGCCTCTGCCTGAGCCTGGAGGCTGGACCTATGGCCAGACCCTCAAGCCCGCCTCCCCGGGCAGCCCCACCCCCAGGTCCGCAGGCTTTCCGGACCACCAAATCCTCCCCGCGTCGACCCTTCCCTGACCGTGGCCGGGGGGGACGACACTGCAGATGGGCCCTGGGCCCCCCTCCACTGCGCCGGGCTGCGGCCTCACCCATGTTGGCCGTGACGATGACGAAGGGCCGCAGGTACGTCCTGCGCAGGTTCCGGGCCATGTTGCTGAAATAGGCCTCGAAGCGCCGCAGCAGCTGCGCGGTGCCGGGCTCGCTGCGCTGGATCTGCTCCCAGGCGGCCCTGGTGGCCGGGGCCAGGAGGGCGCTGCCTGCCCAGACGACATCCTGCTCGGACGGACAGACCGCACTCAGCTCACATGCAGCCGGCCCGCAGGAGCCTGACTGAAGAGATGCGGCCTGGGCTCCAGGGAGCCTTCAGGACCAGGCTGGGCCCAGACGGTCAGCGATGGGGACAGGCGCTGGGGTGTGACCTCCGTGGTCGGGGAATCCTTGCAGGGCTTCCCCTCGAGATGCAAAGGGGAGAGGCAGGCAGAAACAGCCCCGGTCACGTTGGCAACCCCCAGCCCACCAGGAGAGCCAGGCGTGGGCACCCCGGCCACTGCTGAGCCCACGAGGAGGCTGCCCAGGACGCCCGGTGCACTCCGGTCCAGGTAACGGCCCCTCCCCAAACTCTGCAGGTGAGTGGGGGCAGCGTGGTGAGGACACGGGGTGCCACTGGGACTCGGGGGCCACAACCCAGGCTGCAGGCAGGGTGAGAAACTTCTGTTTGCAAACAGTCAGAAATGGGAACAAAACTCCCGTGGCCCAAACCCTCAGGCCTGGATTGAGATGCAGGAGACAGTACCCTCCAAGGCCCTGAGGACTCTGTATGGAGGTTCTGTGGGGGTCAGCATTGATAGGAAGGTTTCCCAGGGGCCTGCATGGTTGGAGAGGGTCCCCGGGGGCTCTGTGTGGACCAGGAGGCCTTAGAAGTAAAGAGGAAACAGGAAGCAACGCCAGCCAGCCCCCAAATCAAGAGCGGTTTATAAGCTAGGTGAGCGCGCCTCCTCACTGGTCATTCTCTGCGGTGGGCCCTGGGGTCCCCCCCGCCCCCGCACCGGGCCGCGGCCTCACCCACGCTGGCTGTGACGATGACGCAGGGACCAGTCATTAAACACAACACAGGGCTGTCGCCTGGGCAGGAGACGCCAGGCTACCCGCGACCATGACCTCAGGGGCCGGGAGACCCTGGCGCCCACAAGCTGCGTGCCCTGGGCCCCTGGGCCTCAGATTCCTTAACTGTAAAGCCGGGCAACAGTGGGCTCCACAGAGGATGAGTGTGTCGAGCAGGGGCTGACTCAGGTAGACCACCCTGAATGCTGGTGTGCGCGCATCACGCTCTTCCCCGTCAGCCTGCTCCTTTGCCGCGATGCTCCTAGCCCTCAGGAGTCCCTTTCCAGTCTGTGAATGGGCCTGAGCGCACATCGGGAAAGTGGGGTCTTGCCCCGAGGACACTGGACACGCTGGCCGGTCACAGCCCTACCTGGACCCCGCCCCGCCTGCCACCCTCCTACCTCGTGGAAGTCGGCATCCCGCGTGGCCGCCAGCTCGAAGCCCTGCTGGCTGCTCTCGTGCAGCAGGACGCGGCCCAGCAGCTGGTAGGCCGTCCGCACGTCATTGCCGAAGAGCGCGGCCGTGTGCTGCGTGGCATTGCGCAGCGCCCGGGCCAGCCGCAGGGACCGCTCCCCGTCCATCCGCGTCTCGTTCCGGCTAGCTTCTCGTTCTGGGTCGGGGAGCAAGAGCCACGTCGGCCCTGGGCCCTTCCCGGGACGCAGGGCCTGTCGCTTTCCGGTGGAAACCCCCTTCTCAGGAGAACTTAAAAAACCCCCAGACCCCCAGATGGCCGCGGCACACAAAAGGAGGGTATGTCAGGCTCAACAGCGCCTGGAGAAAGAGCCCAGGTGGGCCAGGGGCAGGGCAGGGTGTGGGGAGCTGAGGGCGAGGCCCACACCTGGGGGCCCCGAGTCTGCAGACCCAGACGCAGGCCGGGGTCTGGAAAGGGAGGTGGAGACGCCTGCCCAGGGGGCCCAACAGATGAGCAGCCCTGGGCCTCGGCTGGCCTGAGCCCACGTGATCCCGGGGGCCTGGACGCCCAGCGCCCTCCCTCGCGTTCCCCGGGCGCAGCCTACCATGGCTTTGAGGTCCATGAAGGAGACGGTGGTGCAGTTAAAGAGCTCCGGGGGCAGCCAGCCCTTCTCCCCGCTGCAGTGCCGGACCGCGTTTCCTAGGGAGCAGGGAAGGACCCGTCGAGCCTGAAAGCAGACTTGGGAACCAACCCCTGGCTGGCCCCGGGCCCGTGGGCGCTGCGGCCACGAAGCCAACACAGCTCCTCCCTCAGGTCTGGGGCCATGCCTGCACCTGCCCAACGTTCACAACCTTGCACTCGGCCTGGCCTGCTCAGGCGCTACGGGCAGGCAGCTGAGCAAGTCCGTGAGAAGGTAAATCGGCCGGGTGGTCTCTGGAGCGCCCACTGAGTCCACGTGCGCTGCAGGCCCGCCTGGCTCCCACTCGGGACTGGCGCTTTCTGCATCATCTCCCTGGACCTTCCAGGCCCCTTGAGGTGTGGGTGCAGACATCACCTCCATCTTACCAAGAGACCCCCCTGCCCTCCCGCCACTGCTCTTCACGTTTTCCGGGTGCTCTTTCCAGGTTTTGCCGTTTACGACCGACGAGAAAGTTCTTATTCTCCCGGCACTTTGGCTAAAGGAACTCTTTCAACCCAGAACATCCGGTGGCTCCGATGCCTTGGCCAGCCCTCCTTCGAGCCCCACACCATTGGCCGTCCTGCCTGGGACGGATGCCACGGGCCACACCCCATGGTACTTACCCACGGACCCTTTGGGGCATGGTACCGCGGCTGGCTGCCCGAACTTGGTCTGCGGCCACCATATGCCAGCCTCAAACGCTCTGGGGCATCCGTTGTAGATCACTGGGGACAGAGGGGAGGCACTCAGCCTGGCAAACAGGTGTGTGGTGCTCCCCGCACGCTCCTCCAGGAAGGGAGCCCGGCCCCACACGAGAACTGGACCCCGCACACCTCCACCACAGGAGTGAGGACCAGGGAGGGGGACACAGGTGCTGACCCACGCCGCCTGGAGGGCCAGCCGTAGAAAGCCAAGCAGACACAACTGGACCACGAGGCTGTCGGGCACCCCCCACGCCCCAGGAGAGTGCAGTGCACGCGTGCACACCCCCCACCCCCCGCCCCCAGAGGCAGACACACAGTGGCCTGCCCCTGCCACACGGCCTGAGCAGGCCGAGGGCGGCGCAGACCTTCGCAGCCGAGGACGGTGACCTCGGCGAAAGGGTTGTCGCAGCGGTTGCACTGGCGCCCGATGACCCCGGGCTTGCAGCTGCACTGGCCGCTGTCCATGTCGCAGGCGCGGCTGTGGGCGCCGTGCGGGAAGCAGTCGCAGGGCAGGCAGGCGTCCTGCCCCGGGGGCCTGTAGTGATTCTCCTGCGGGAGCCAGAAGCAGAGCGGAGTCAGCGCCGCAGAGGCCCCACCCCGGAGCACATGTCCTGGGTGCCGTCAGGGTTCCAGCCGGCCAGCCAGCCTCACGGCTGCCGTCCACCCACGGCCTCCAGGCCGATGGCACCTGGGGCCCCGCACTGGATGGGGTGGGGGCGTCCTCTCTCGCATCTCAGCAAGTGCTTCCTGTGGGCCAGCTTCTGTCCTAAAGAGGATCAGAGTCTCGGGGGAGATCTATGCACAGGGCGCCAGGGTGGCAGATGGAGCTTTGCGTTTTTTTTTTTTTTTTAATTGTAAGAAATGAGAAGCTGTCTGAACATCTGTCATCAGGCAGGTCAGGGTGATGGTCAAGAACACAGGCTTCAGTTTGGGAAAGTCCTGGACTGATGCCCAGCTGGGTGGCTCACGGGCCATAGCGCCTTTGCCAGGCCACTCGGTCCCCCGAGGCCCACGGGTTGCCAGCTGGAAACTGGGACAGGCGGTGACTTGGGCAACTCGCGGCCCAGGACACAGTGACACACGCTTCCGTGTCGGACAGGGACACGGAACTGTCCCCTGGGGGTTCCAACCACGTGTCCTTCAGGGCCCAGGGGAGGCACTACACGTGAGCCGCCACCCTGGGAGGGACACAGATGTCACTGCCTCCGCTCACAGTCCTTTCTGCACTTGAGAAAATTATTTTATGAAAAAAAACCCCCAAATCTAGGCATGTTTTCCCCAAGTGTGCTCTTTCCCTCCGCCCTGCTCCCCACCGAGGCTACGACCCCATCTACCACCATGCGGCCCTGCTCTGCTGGGCCCTCATCATTCTTCAGACCCCAAGCGACGCGGAGACGTCCGACAGCGCCGAGGCTGCAGAGAGCAGCGTGAGGGCAGGGCCCCTTCCTGGGCCAGCAAGTCCGCCCAGCAGACCGCGTGACCCTCTGAGCAGCTACTGTTACGGACAGACCTTCCCTTCGGGACTCAAGTTACTGGCAGCTCACGGCGATTATCAGCGATTATTGACACAATATTCTGAAGGTACATGGTGTTTCCGAGAGGCCAAGGGGGCTGGGTTTCCATGTGATTTGGGCTGAGAACACAGGCCGTGCACGAGGGCGACAGGTATCCAAGGCGGGGGGAGTGGGCAACGCTTTCCATATTTACTTGTTTACATTTTAAAAATGTTTTAAGTGGGCCATTTTTCAGTCTTTACTGAATTCGTAACAACACTGCTCCTGTTTCATGTTTTGGCTTTCTGGCCACGAGGCACGCGGGATCTTAGTTCCCCGACCAGGGACTGAACCCACACCGTCTGCACTGAAAGGCTAAGTCTTAACCACTGGACTGCCAGGAAAGAATGCGGGTCATCGCTGGGTGGTTTGGTAAAGGACCAGGAAAACGGCCAACTGGGGAGAACCGCGGCTGGTGCTGAAGACGAGGCAAACTCAAGGAATGTCTCAGCTGCTGATGACCCGGGCGGGGCTGAGCCAGCAGGCCTGGGGTGTGCAGGGTGGCCGCCGTGGACACCTACGCCTTGTGCTCGGGCCCAGGCAGGCGCGAGCACGCGCCCGCCTGCCCCCGCCCCGCGGTCTGCAGGCTCACCTTGCACTGGCACTGCCCGCTGGTCTTGTTGCAGTCGGCGTCGAAGCCTTTGCTGACCGCACAGTGGCAAGGCCCACACACGGGGCTCCCCCACCAGCCTCTGGGGCACGGGAGGGCAATCCTGTTGGGAAATCAGACAGCGGGTGGCAGGTATGTAAGCGCCCTTTGTGGCACCAGAGGGCTGCTGGAGGCCTGGGCCCCGGCTGGCCTAGATCTGGGCGCCCCCGCCTCTGAGTGGTCCGCTTCCCCCTGCTGCCTCCACTGAGGGCCTTAGCCTTTCATGCGTTATGCCCAGCCTTCAGGGCCCATGTCTGGAAGGGGCCTGCCTACTGCTATTTCCCCTTCCCCTGGAAGACACTGGTGACGCCCTCACCCAGCCCCCCATGAGCACCAGGTCAGCAGGTTCATGCTGCCCAGCACCCCCGGCCCGGACGCCTGGCCCACGGGGAGGGTGACAGCTACCCTCCCACCAGGCTGGCCTCCGTGACCCAGCACCACCCAACACACGTGCCCTTCAGGCTCCACAAAATGAAACCCTGCCCTACGTTTCCTACCCCGGCTGACGGCTTTCCATCCACCCGCCCACCAGCTCAACCCCTCCTTCTCACCGGCTCACCTAACCAGCAGTCACTAAGCGCTGACTGTGTGCGCACTAGGGGAATGTGCACTACCGGGACAGGGGTGGGCTCCAGTTTGGTGCTGACAGAGCTGCATCGACAGGGCGGGGACCCCAGAGCCTTGGCATCCTGCCCTCTCCCCCTGTCTCCTCAGCCCTGCCCTACAGCAACGCCAGGCCTCAGGGACGCCACATGGCCTCCCAGCCAGTGCCCTGGCCTCTGGCTTCCACCTGCTTGAGCCACATTCCACCGAGGGTAGGAGGCTCTCTGACACCCAGTCTTGATGCCCCCACGGCCTTTCTGTGGAGCCACTGTGGCCTCCACAAAGCTGAGCTCTGTTTCCAGTTTGCAGGCAGGCCCTCCACTCAGACCTGGGAGTCTCCCCAGTCCAGAAGCCGCCTGGGACAGCAGGGGCAGCCCTGGCGGGACTGACTGACCCTCTGAGCTCCTTAACAGGCCTCACCCATCACCGCTCGCAGGCGCTGCCCTCTGCCGCCCCCCCCCCCCGCA
>SJYC01069467.1:0-34593 GCA_006408675.1 Madoqua kirkii
GGGCTCAGCAGGGGTTGGTGAGAGGTGCCCAGTTGGAGTCTCATTCATTTCACGCCGAATTAAAAAGCATGTCCTGTCATCCAGAACCGCACGCTGCTGTTTAGTCGCTCAGTCGTGTCTGCCGCTGTGCGACCCCGTGGACCGCAGCCCCCAGGCCCCTCTGTCCATGGGACTCTCCAGGCAAGAGCACTGGAGGGGGTGCCATCTCCTCCTCCAGATCTTCCCGACCCAGGGTTTGAGCCCACATCTCCCGTGTCTCCTGCCTTGCAGGCAGGTTTGTTACCACTGAGCCACCTGGGGAGGCCTTTAAATGCCATAACAGAGCTATTGAAAATTCACCGAGTGCTGATGAAGGGGGAATCAGATGGAGGTGATCAAAAGGTACCACGCCTACTTGGGGTTCAGTACCAGAGAGGAGAGGGCAGGTCGGGAGGGGCACCGCACGGGCCGGCCGGCGAGGGCAGCGCTCACCTGTTCTCGCAGTACTGCCCGTAGTGGCCGGACCCGCACTCACACACGTAGCCGCGCGGGGACGCGGGGCTGTGCACGCAGGCCGCCACGTGCCTGCAGGGGTTCACATGACACGCGTCCACACACCTCCTCCCGAAGTACCCTGCGGGGACAGGCCAGCGTTACCCCACCCCAGGACCCGCCTCTCACACAGCAGGTCCACGTTCCTCGAGGCCAGGGGGTGGGGAGACCCTCTGCGTGAGGCTGTGTTCGCAATCTGTGGCTGCCCCGAGACCCCCTTTCCAGGCTGCTCTGTGGAGGGAAGCCGCAAGCCACAGAGGCCCTCGGGATTGCAGGAAGCGTGGACGCTCAGGGGTCCGGCCTGGAGACACGGAGGAGAGGGCCTCCAGGCTGCCCAGGGGGCGGGAGACTGGGGGAGCCGACGGCACCAGCCAAGCACCTTGACAGCCGAAGGCGAGCACCCGACACGCTATCCTCAAGCGTGTGCCCTTCACTAGCGCTCCTTTGAGTCAGTGTGTGACCGGAGGGCACAGCGGGCGTGTCCCTGCCCCCAGGAGAAGAGACAGCACAGGGGCCCTCCTCAGTTACGAAGCACAGCTCCAGCACCACACGCCCACAGAGAGGCGCCGGGGGAGCCAGTGCCCGGCTCGGCGTGCCTCGGTGGGTTAAAGCAGGGCAGGGCCGGTGGGTGCCCACCTCTGTCGCAGACGCAGGTGTAGCCATCCCAGGTGTTGCGGCAGCGGCTGTGGGGAGGGCAGGGGCCGGAGGAGCAAGGGTCTTCCACCTCACAGCCGTCCTTCACCCTGACCTTGAGGGCGTCGTTCATGTTCAGCGTGGCGATGTTGGTGGCTGTCTCCCCCATTCTCACTCCCTGCATTTCAGAAAGGGGGTGCAGAGTCAGTCCCTCAGGGCTGGAGGAACCCCCAAAAGGGAGCCAGGGGTTGAGAGAACCCCAGATTCTTTTGGTCCCTTGTTGCAAAAGTGAGGCCAGGATGCACGCACTGCCGCCCCTCCCTAGGTGTGAACTCCAGGACGGGGTCCAGGCCATCTGGGATGAAGACGGGATAATTCCATGTTCTGATAATTCCATGGTGAGGGTCACGGAGCAAGCAGGAAGCAGAATAGCTGCTGGAGACGGAGAGTAGGGCAGCTCCCGGGAGAAGCGGGGGCTGTGCAGAGCAGTCCGGAGTCAAGGCACCGTGCAAGGCACCATGGGGCCAGATCACAGAGGCACGAGAGCGCAGGGGCAGGCGTGAAGGACTGCTGCCTGAAGCGGGAGGCTGGGGGCAGGCGGACACGAGCCGAGCACCGTTATAAACTGCTCCCTCGGGCTGCTAGGGCACCTGGTCCAGGGGACGGGCGAGGGGCCTGTCCAGGTGAGGACGGGGGCTGCTGCAGGCAGCCAGACAGAGGCTCTGGATGGGACAGGAAGGCAGGGCCGCAGGTGGGTGATGGGGTGGCCGGGAGGGCGGTGCAGAGCTCGACGGGAGGCAGGGAGGGGGAGGGCCGCAAGTGGGAAGTAGGGTGTGTTCAAGTTGGGCGGGCAACTAGACAAGTGAACTCGCTTCTGAAAACCAGCAGGCTGATCGTGACATCAACGGCGGTGCCGGCTGCCCCTGAGCCCGCCGTGGAGGCCCAGGGTAGGGGCTGGGGAGGACACGCGGGGTACCTGCATGCAGCCCCGGAAGCCGCGGCGCACGGACACCTTGTCTTCAGACACGCCCCCCACGACGAGGCTTCTCATCCGCAGCCCAGGAAGCTGGTTCCCGATCTGCACCGTGTCCTGTGCAAAGAGACGGGCTGGGCCACCGCTTGCAGACACCCGGCTGGGAAGCGCGTGCTCGGAGGCTGCAACACAGCCACACTGGGCGCTCCCAAGGCCTTGGGGGTGCACCTGCCTCACACAGGGGCCATGTAGCCATGTCCATGGAGAGCACGGCTGTTTGTGCGTGAGACGAGCCGGGTGTGGGAACCAGCTGGAGGACACGTGTCCGTGTCCCAGCCCGGCCAAGGTGGATGGCTGGGGGGACATGGGCCACCCCCCTACTTCCGTTGTGGGCACCACCAATGAGCCACTGCATAAGAAAGCTCGATAAACTAGAAACTGTAAAGCCCATCCGTGGTGGCAGAACCTAAGGAAGTCTCGGCTGGATCCTCAAGCTCAGAACACGGCAGCTGTCGTTCCCAGAGCCAGGTGCGGGAAAGCCTGGACTCGAAGAGCTCTTAGGAACCCCAGGGAAGCCCCTCCAGTGTGTGGGGGCCCCTGACACGCCTGCGGTCACCTGGCTCACACCCTGCAGATCCAGTGTTCCCCGAGTCGCCTGCCTGGCATGCCACCTGCCAGCTAGGACAGGTGTGCCTCTCTGGGGGCCCACAACCCCTCCGGTACCTCAGTCACGTGCCCCCCAGGCCCATCTGTGTACCCCAGAGGCACAGCCCAGAACAGCTGTGGCTCAAGCCAGCTTGCTACAAGAGACCGCTGCTGCAGGCACCGCTGGCAGCCGCGCTGGGACGCACGGCTGGACCGAGTCCATTCCTGGTGCCCGGAGCTGGCCGTCTAGGCAGGGATGAGGTGCAGGCTCCTGTGACCCCAGCAGCAGGAGGAACGTCGGACCCGAGTTCCGGGGAGCCCAGGAAGCACCTCTCCAAATCCACAAGCGCCTGGCAGCGGGCGGGGTCCCCTGCGTCCCCGCAGGCCCAGGGGAGGAGTGCATCCCACAGAGGGCGCAGGGCCCACTCACCTGGTCCCTGCCGTAGTCCAGCGTCAGGACCGCCAGGTACTGGATGTCTTTGCCCTCCTTGGCACTCCTCAGCTCTATCAGCAGGTGGTGCCACTCCCCGTCGGTCACGCGAGACCGGGACAGCTGCATGGACACCACGTCCGAGGCGCCATGGGACACCTCGAACTGGACGTAGTTGTTCAGGATCTGCAGGACGGGAAGAGCTCCACTAGGGACTGAGGCAGTGATGGCAAGAAACAGCCGCGTCACAGTCCCTTAAGGAACAAAGCCATGCAATCAGGCCTGCCACGGGCACCGGGCTAAAGCCGAACTCAGAAATCGGCAGAGTCTAACCTGCTGCTGCCTGTCACATGCTCCAGATCACATGCTTTCTTCTGTGGTGAAGTCAAGTGAAGTGAAAGTCAGTCGTGCCCAATTCTTTGCGACCCTAATTCTCCAGGCCAGAATACTGGAGTGGGAGCCTTTCCCTTCTCCAGGGGTCTTCCCAACCCAGGGATCGAACCCAGGTCTCCTGCATTGCAGGCGGATTCTTTACCAACTGGGCTGTGAGGGAAGCCCAAGAATACTGGAGTGGGTAGCCTATCCCTTCTCCAGCAGATCTTCCCAACCTAGGAATAGAACCACGGTCTCCTGCACTGCAGGCGGATTCTTTACCAGCTGAGCCACCAGGGAAGCCCCTCTTCTATGCTAAGAAGCGTCAACTATTGGCAGAGATCAAATAAGACCAAGCCCACTGGACTTAGGTACCGGGAACAATCACAGGTTCTGGTGACTATTGGGCTTTTGTTTTGGATGTAAATGTTTCATTTTATGGGACAAGAGTCAAGCCACCATGTTCAAATATATGTATGAAAAGACAGAAGTCAGCATGGTAACTGGCCTCAGAGGTTCATGTTCTAAGAAAACGTAGCAGGGGTGATGCTGAGATCCTGGCTCCCTTTCTCCAGCGAAGGACTGGGCAGTTTGGACCAGCCGGCCTCCTGAGCACACCCGGGAAAATGAGGCAAAATCTTAGCGCACAGCTGTCCAAGGCACCACAGCTCAAGTCACTGCCAGTGACGGACGCACAGCCAGGCAGAAGGCGGGGGTCTGAAGAGGCGCGCTCGGGCCCCTGCCGCACGGCTGTCGGAGGGCTCTGGGAGGAACCGCCCAGGCTGAGAGCTGTGCGAAGCTGTCTTGGCTCATGCGGCTGGGAGAAGAGGAAGTGGGATTCTGAGCCTGCCCTGGGTGAGGGCCGCAACCAGACGCACACACGGTGGGCAATGACACCATCATCCTAGTTTCAAACTGCCTTTCAACACGATGTCCAGCATTCAATCAAAAATAACCAAGCACTCGAGGAGACAGGACAGCGTCTTAAGACAGACTCATGGGAATCCAGACGAGAGAACCATCAGACACAGACGTGAAAACAGTAATGGGAACCACAGAGCTTTCAAGGAGACTGAGTCAGGGACCTGTAGACTTATTTCTGGATGTAATTATTCCTTGTTTCATGAGATAAGACTCAAGCTACCATGTTTAAATACTGTAAGATTGTAAATCAACTACACTTCCAAAAATACACGTTAGAAATCTAAAAAAAACAGTGCTGTAATGAACCTAACTTCAAATTAAATACAGAGCATATTTTAAAAAACACTATTAGTGCACTGCTTAATATAAGGAACCTGAAATATGTGGGAACAGAAATGTTGAAAGGAGAAATCACAGAAACACCAACAGCTATATTAACAGGAGACAAAGTAGATTCTAAGGCAAAAATAATTATGAAGGATAAAGAGGATTTTCATCGTGATAAGAGTCAATATTCCAGAGAGATAAAACAGTCCTAAAATTGTATGCACCTAATAACATGACCCAGAGCCAGACATTCTGGAGAGTGAAGCCACACGGGCCTTAGGAAGCCCTGCTGCTGATAGAGCTAGCGGCTGTGACGGGACTCCAGCAGAACTACTCCAACCCTAAAGGAAGAGGCCGCCAGGGTGTGGCACTCAACACGTCAACAAACGTGAAAGACCCCGCAGTGGCCACAGGACTGGAAAAGATCAATCCTCACCCCAGTTCCCAAGAAGGGCAGTACTGAACAGCAGACAATCACACTCCTCTCCCACGCTATCATGCTTAAAATCCTGCATGCTAGGCTTCCGCCTTGTGTGCACCAAGAACTTCCAAGCTGGGTTTAGAAAAGAAAGAGGAACCAGAGCTCAAATTGCCAACACTCACTGGATTACAGAGAAAGCTAGGGAGTTCCAAAGGAACATCTGCCTCTGTTTCCTTGACTGCACTAAAGCCTTTGACTGTGTGGATCACACCTGGAAAGCTCTTGAAGAGATGAGACTACCAGACCCTCTTACCTGCCTCCTGACAAACAACAGTCAGAACCCTGTGTGGAGCAGCTGACTGGCGCAGGATTGAGAGAGGAGCACCACAGGGCCGTCCCCTGCCACCCTGTTTGTTTAACCTCCACACTGAGCACACTGTGAGCAATCCCGGGCTGCAGGAGTAACAGGCTGGAATCAAGATAGGCGGGAAAAACATCAACAGCCTCAGATGTGCTGACGGTACCATGCTAACGGCATCAAGTGAAGAGGAACGGAAGAGCCCCTGATGAGGGTGAAGGAGGAGCGTGAAAGAGCCAGCTTAAGACTAAATACTGGAAAAACTAAGATTGTGGCATCTGGCCCCATTAGTTCACGGCAAACAGAGGGGGAGAGGTGGAAGCAGCGACAGATTCCCTCTTCTTGCCTCTAAAATCACTGTGAACGGTGACTGCAGCCATGAAATCAGAAGGCGGTTGCTTCTTGGCAGGAAAGCGATGACAAACCTAGACAGCGTGTTGGAAAGCAGAGACGTTACTCTGGGGGCAAAGGTCCCTACAGTCAGGGCCAAGGTCTCCTAGCGGTCACACAGGGTTGTGGGAGCTGGACCATAAAGAAGGCAGAGTGCCAAAGAATTGATGCCTTCGAACCACGTGCTGGAGAAGACTCCTGAGAGTCCCTTGGACAGCAAGGAGAGCAAACCAGTCAATCTTGAGGGAGATCAACCCTGAGTATTCACTGGAAGGACTGATGCTGAAGCTGAAGCTCCGTATTTTGGTCACCTGATGTGAACAGCGGACTCACTGGAAAAGTCCCTGATGCTGGGAAATATTGAGGGCAGAACCAGAAGAGGGCATCAGAGGATGAGATGGCTGGACGGCATCCCCGAGGCAATGGAAGTAAGCTTGGGCAAACTTCGGGGGGATGGTGAGGGACCGGGAGCCTGGCGGGCTGCAGTCCATGAGGTCACAGAGAGTCGGACACGACTGGGCAACTGAACAACGACACCCACCACCACAACACAGCCTCCAGATCTACAAGCAAGAGTGGACGGGCCTGGAGGGGCTGAGACACGAGCCACGGTCAAGGCTGGACGGCGACGCGCCTCTCTGGGTGACTGAGTCGACTCTCCCTAAATCAGTGAGGGCAGAGAAAATGCGAATGCGCCGTGAACACACGTCCCCTGCTTGACTTACACAGGACACTACAGCACGCAACCGCGGTGAACGTGGTTTTTTTTCATGTATAGGTAGAACATCCACAGAAATCACCAAATGCGGGGCTCAAAAGCAAGTCTCAACACATCTCAAAGGTCTGAAGTCACACAGCACGCGTTCTCTGTCCTGCAATTATGCTGGGAATGGAGTGAGTGAAGTCGCTCAGTCGTGTCCCACTCTTTGCGACCCCATGGACCACCAGGCTCCTCCGTCCATGGGATTCTCCAGGCAAGAGTACTGGAGTGGGTTACCATTTCCTTCTCCAGGGGATCTTCCCGACCCAGGGATCGAACCCGGGTCTCCTGCATTGGAGGCAGACGCTTTAACCTCTGAGCCACCAGGGAAGCCCGCAGTTACGCTGGGAACAATAACCAAATGGTCGACAACGCCACCTGTTAGCTAACTGAGAGAGATGCTTACTAATCCCCAATGGCCAAAGAAGAAATCTTGACGGAAAACAGAAAATGTGTTTAGCTGGTTATAAAGACAACGCAGCTAATAATGTACTTCGCTTTTCAGTCTTAACTGAGAGTCAACGGAAGAAGACAGTTTTCACCTTTTTATATTTCGTTTCCTTTTGTTTCACAGAAGCCCGGGTCAGCTCGTTAAACCTGCCCTGCCATTCTCTCGCGCGGTCCCAGGTCCTCGCTAACAAAGCCCCAAAGCCAGCAGCGCCACAATGAGTGAGGAACGTCCACAAACAAAAGCGACGCCCGCAGAACATCCCAGGGCGCTGGGAGCAGCTGCTGGCCACCTCAGGTCTGTCACCGGATTTAGGAGAGCGTTTAGCAGCAGCCAGGTGATTCCCACTCGACAATGAAGGTGGATTTAGGGCGCCTAACAGCAATCAGCCAGATTGTTCCGGCTGCAGGACGACTCTAGACCTTGTCTGGGCCGCTGCGGAGGCTGGGAACACAGCGGAGACCGCCCCCAGAGCCCACGGGCTGCGGGAGGCCTGCATTCCACAAACGTCGCGTGGAAACAGCCCAGAATACATCTGTAATCCCCAGCTGACCAGCCTTTGGGAGCAGCCCTGGGGCGGCCTTCTGGGTGGCCTTCGGGGTCTGGAGAATCCCCCCTGCCGCCCCGAGGTCACCACCTTTGCCACCCAGCCTTCCACAGGGAGGCGCTGGCCACGGTTCCTGGCAGAAACCCGTCATGTTTGAATTGGCTACTCATACTTTAATTACTCAGACAATACAGGAGTTTGTGGCTTTGGGTGATGTTCCATTGCAAGCGTACTTTTTTCCGACGGAGACCCCACTGTCAATGACAGCCTGCGAGCGCCCACTCATCACCTGAATCAGCCAACTAATTTGTTCCAACAGCAAAACCACCACAGAGGGAAACCCCATCCCGGGGCAGAATAGGGCCTGCCGTGTTCCTGCCCAGAGCTGGCGTCTGGGGCCGCCTGGTAAACCGATACAATTCCTGGTTAATAAGGGAAAAACAATGGTGGCTGTAATTACCCGGGAGGTACACACTGCACCTTCAGTGCGACCTGAACGGGCTGCGCTGGAGACAGACCTGAGCAGGGGCCGGGGGAGGCGACAGGGAGGGGTGAGAGGCAGGTGGGGGTGGGGGCAGGTGGGAAAAGAGAAGGGGGCTCCCCCGGGCTCCGAGCCTCCAGCCCCTGCCCAGGCAGGGTTGTCAGGCTGACTGATCTGGCGCTGGGTGCTGGGTCGTCACATTCTCCTGGGCCTTCACGGGGCAGACCACCAGCGGAGAGAAGTGACCAGGCACCCCTCGAGGGCAGTGGGAAGGCTCGGCTTCAGGGCAGACGGCCCAAGCCTCTGGTTGCCTCAAGCGGGTGCACAGCTGCCCTGCAGGTGCCCAGGGTGGGACAGGGCTCCCGCTCACCTGGAGATGGAGCCGGGAGGACACACCTGCCGTGGCCTCCATCAGCACGCCGTCCTCCTTCCTGGTCCGGAACATGAGCCCCAGGTACCAGGGCACGGAGATGGTGATGTCCAGGTCGCTCCAGAACACGACGCTCTCCCCGCTGAAGTGCTGGGGGTGGGGCATGACTGTGGACACAGACACGGGCTCCCTGCATCAGACGGCCCCTGAGAGTCCTTTCAGCAGCAGAGATCGGGACAAGCCCCCAGGGAGGGGGAGGGGAGAAACCCTGGGCCTTTCTTATTTTACTGCAGAAATGATCTCAGACTTTTTCCTTAGTGCACTCACCCTCTGAGTCCGGGAGCCTCCTCTCACCCCCCAGGACACAGGCCACCCTCCTGGAGAGTGAGGCTCGGGCCTGGGGGCTCTCAGGCAGGGCTCGGGTATGGGAAGGGGCTTGCAGGCAGAGCGGCACAGCTCAGGACCCTTGGGCTCAGTGGGGGGCCCTGTAGCCCAGTCTATCTGCCCCACCCCCACCCCGACACACACCTGCTGGGTGGGAACCCAGGGCAGGGACGGGGCCATAGAGAGGGCGGTCTCCTGGTGGGACCGTGGGAGCCTGCGGTGAATCCCGCACACGCGTGTTCCCGCACACACACCTCAACCCTCAGCCTGACCCCACCCCCCACCCCGCCGGCAGCTGGCGTCTGGGGTGGATTTCCAGCCCTGAGGCACAAGGGCCACTGTTTCCGTCCTCCTGGTGATGGGCACAGAGGTGGGAAGGCTGCCGGCCAGCTGAGGGTTCCCAGATAGTTTGGGGGGGACCAGGGAGGTGGCAATGGGGGGACCATCAGCGTCCTCCAAACTGTGACACTTAGCGAAACTGTGGGCGCCAGACAGACCGGTGGGCGAGGTGATGCTGAGCCAGCCTCATCACTCTGCCTCCAGGCTCCCGCGCATCACAGGCTTCAGCCCCTCCCAGAACTCCACCCCGAGTCCCCAGCTGGGCCCATGCCATCCCCATGAGGTGCTGGGCGGCACGGGGCACGCCAGGCGGGGGCCGCCTCTGGGGGCCACTGAGCCCGCGAGCACAGCATCTGTTTCCTGTTCTCAGGAACCCAGACCCAGTGGCTGTTTGCTCTGGCACAGTCAGAGCCAGGCTCCCGGCCTCCATAACAGGAACTCCGAGGGCACGGGCGGCCCGATGGCGCTGCATCCCCCAGGGGCCTCTGCCCCTCCCCGCGACCCAAGCTTCCTGCACGTGGCGTTCAGCTGGGGCTGGACCTAACGTGGCCACGGGGCTCGCACGGGCCGTGCCCAACTGCTACAGGGAAAACAGACCTTCGGGGCCTTGAGAGGCGTCCGCTGGCCTGTGACACAAAGCAGGGGCCTTGACCAGTGAGTGTGTCCCGGACAAGGACCGCGGTCATGACACGACACCTCGGCTCCCACGTCACGCGTCTCAGCCCCGTCGCTGTGGCCCTGGGCAGGGTGGACCGCCCGGCACAGGTGGGCTGCCCGCTAGTTCCATCTCTCGCCCGCACTGTGGACTGTGCTCCCCTTGAGAACCTCCTGTCATGGGGCCTGCCCACTTCTGCTCATCACCTCCTTAAGGGGATCTCAGGGAAGCCACGGTCCCCACGCCCACAAAGAGCCACAGGAGAGTGCCGAGCCCATCCCTCGTCGGGGCGTGCAGGCTGGGGTGAGGAGCATCTGCCTTCCACAGAGAGGCTGTGGGTTGGGGGCCAGCGGGCAGCCGTGGGCAGGACTTCCCCAGGCCATCGACTCACTAATGGGCTCAGGGCAGCTCCACACCTGGCATGCCACAGTCTGTGGGGTTGCAGAGTCACACGTAATTGAGCGACTGCACAACAACCTCTCCACGGCAGACCCAGGGAGAGGGTCCAAGCTGGGCTGGCCTCTGTCTGCCCCTTTAGGTCTACCTTAACTGTAAGGAGCGCCAGGGGCTTTCAAATCACGACTCATATTTAATACTGTGTCGCTTCAAAATGAACAAATCATTTAAAACCTGCCAGTTTCTACAACAGCAGGGGTGGAGTCAGCGGGCAGGCCCAGGCTTTGATGCCCACAGTGCATGCGGGGAGGCGGCCAGGTGGCTGAGCCCTGGGGTGGTGAGATGGGGCGTGGGGGTGCGGGGCTGGGGAGCTGCCCCTGGCAGCTCAGGGTGCCCGTGAGGAGACACACAGCCCCCAGGAGGCTCACCCAGGCCCCACCCGCTCCTCTGGCCCCTGTGGACTCCCCACGCCACACTGGTCCCGCTCACACAAAGGGCTGGATCCTGCAGACCCGTCTTGGGTGCTCTGACATCACACACCACGGTGCCCCCAGCCCAAGCCCTGGCCTGCCCCCCGGCTCCCCACCAGAACCCAGGCCTGGGGACACATGTGCCACGGGAGGCTGGGGCCCCCGGCACACATGGTGCCAGCTCTCACCTTGCTCACAGTTCTTGCCGCCAAAGCGGAGCGGGCACTCGCAAAGGTAGGTATTCCAGCCGTTGACACAGGTGCCCCCGTTCTGACACCAGGCCCCATCGAGAAGTTCCGCTGAGCAGCGCAGCCTGGAGGCGGAGCGCAGGTCGTGGGCTCAGAGTGGGAGGTGGAGGAGAGAACCAGGAGGGAGTGGGGTGGGGGGGTCTACTCATGTTTCCCAGCACCAACCCGAGCGGCAGGGAGACGTGCCCTGTGGACACAGCCGGAGAGGCAGCAGGCGGACCCGGGGCTCCCCCTGGGCCATCGGGACCTGAGACCCGAGACACCATGGAACGCCCATATCTGGAGGCCTGGGGCCACGGGCCTAGCCCACCAACCGGCTGGGCCACCTGGGGACCTGAGATGTGTGTCTGGGTCGGCAGAAGGCCCGCCACAGGGGTGGGACCCCAGGCCCGCGGGCGGCTGGGCCCGCAAGCTCGGTCCCCCAGGAGGTGGAAGAGGCCCTCCCCACCTGGCCACCGTGGCCCCACGATGCCCCCGCCGCACCTGCCCTGGTGCCGTTGTTGGCGATGAAGCTGGCCATGTCCACGTGCCTGCCATCAATGGACAGGTTCCGCATGCAGCCCACGAACTGCCGGTTCCGCACTGGGAAGTCTTCGGGCAGGTTGGGGACGCCCCCAAGGAGCAGCGGCCCAGTCAGGTCCAGGGACCTGCAGAGGCAACGTCAACCGCTGAAGATGGCGGGCTGGCAAGGGGGACCCTGGCGTTGCCATACAGTCACCACGGCCTCAGCCGCGGGCTCACTCGTCACCGTGAGCAGCAGCAAATCCAACAGGCAGGCAGGCCAAGGGAGCAGGCGGCCGAGAGGCCGGAACACACGTGGCAGATCCTGCTTCCGGGGCCGCCCCAGCTCTCAGGAGCTCTGTGCCTCAGTTTTCCCCCTCGCATCAGGTCCTGACAAACAGTAGGTTTCGGGTGGCCGCCCCGAGTCCTGCCTGCTGGCCTGGCCTGTCCACACCACAACAGGACATGCAGAGCCAAACAGTGGTGCCACCTGCCTCTGGTCCTTAACGACCTTGAGTAGAGGTCATGGCAAACGCAAACCCTGGCTCCGAAGGTGCACACCGTCCCATCACTGAGCTGGGGGCGACGCCCCCTGCACCACAGCTGGGGGCGGGGAGCCTAGAAAACAGGCATGTTTCATGCCGGATGCCCCAGCAGACCAGGCTCAACTAACCGTGGGGATCAAAGAGCTTAGTGAATATCCCACCCAAGCAATCCGAGTAGAGTCCAGCGTGGACCCTTCTTGCCCTGCGACTGGAAACTTCCACGTCAGCATGTCTCCGCCCGGGGTTATGATGGGCCCTGGGGACCCTGGCATCCACATGGTGAGCAGCCACTTGGATCTAACAGAGGGCTCACTGACCCGGCCCTGAATCGCAGGGACGAGCGCTCTCTGGAACAGAGCCAGGGCTCCGTGGAGACAGGGCTGGCAAGGCCTTCTGTGCTCAGCACGCTGCTGTCACAGCCCTGGGCATGGCCTGGCCACCGCTTCAGCAGATGAGTCTAAGGGGACCTGTTCCGGGAGGCTTTGACATATCGAGGGATGAGGGAGGAAACGCGACTTCACCCCAGATCAGGACCGCCAGGCCTCCAGGCCCAGAGTGCCCGGCGCTGCGGCCCGCCCTGGGCGACCGCTCTGGCCACGGTCATGGACGGGGTGCGCTGCAGGACCCGCCCCCGGACACTCACTTCTTAGAGCCGCTCTGAGTGCCCTGGGCAGCACAGCTGTAGTTCCCGACGAAGCTGCCGAAGCGCACGGCCACGGCCGTGTCACAGTCGTCCACGGTCACCACGGCCACCTTCTCTCCGGACGGCCCGTGAGGCAGGCCCAGGCGGCCGATGTTGGGCTGAGGGACAAGAAAGCCGTCAGCGTGACCTCCCACCAGCGGCCCCAGCCGGTTCCCCAGCCCCGGTACACGGCCCCCAACCAGCCTGGTCTTCAATTAGTCTCCAAACAAGCTGTCCTGGGTGAACGGGGAGCCCCCAAACTTATGTCCCTCCCAGAACCCCAGAATGTGGCCTTGTTTGGAAACTGGCATCTGGCAGACATAACTGGTTGGGCCGAGGGCATGTTGCAGCAGGACGACCCTCATCCAGGTGACCGGTGTCCTTACAAGGAAGACACACACACACACACAGAGTCACCAGGGGGACTCGTGTGACGATGGAGGCAGAGGCGGTGACGCCGCCACAGCAAGGGCGCCAGCACCCCAACCCTGATGGAGACAGAAAGGGCCGCCCGTGCCCTGCAGCCTCGGGGAGGCCCTGCGCACTGTCAGCTCCAGACACCGCCTCCAGGACCGGGGAGGAGGCTGGTCTGCTGTCAGCCCCTAGTTTGTGTTTCGTTTCCGCAGCTGACACCAGAGCCCCGGGCCCCTCCTTCTGAATATCCGTGTGAGTCCAAGCTCTGACCAGACCGTGTCCATGCACCTCCTGACCTGGTTCCTGGGGTGCAGGCAGCACAGTCAGTGCTCCCCCACCCGGTGGGGTACCCCTCCTCTGGGCCAGGAAGATGGCAACTCCAGGTGCTCACCCCTCGAGGGCTCATGCCCTTCCTGGCCCGGGGATGAGCCTCCAGCCCCTTTTGCTGGCCCGAGGTCAGCCACCCTCTATGCCCCAGATCAGCAGCTTCCCGCCTTCCCTGGCATCCGCATGGTTCTCACACACTCAGTCTCCCTGCCCAGGGCTGCTTAGGAGCATCCTCTGGGACCGGTGACGCAGGGGGCAGCCTGCCCACTTCTGGAAGGAGCAGGTTCCCAATCGGGGATGCTGGGGTTCACATCCAAGGACTGACTCCCTCTCCCTGGGCAGCCCGCTCATCCTGGGCATTCCTCACCAGTCCCCGGCTGGCCGGCCCTCAGGGACACCCAGCACACCCGCCCAGACAGCCCTCAGACTCCCAGTGGGAGACACAGCGCCGTCCACGGCACCCATGCCACACAGGACGGGGGCTGTTCCGGATACAGAGGGCCGGCTCGGGCGGGCAGGCGCCTGAGCCCCTTCCCCATCTGCACAGCCTGGACAAGCACCGCCTCCTGAGGGGGCGTGTGGGCTAACCCAGAGCGCCTCCATGCTTCACCACCTGCACGCGACACGCACCCCGACTGGGGGCTAACCCAGAGGGCCTCCACGCGTCACCACCTGCACGCGACACGCACCCCGACTGGGGGCTAACCCAGAGGGCCTCCACGCGTCACCACCTGCACGCGACACGCACCCCGACTGGGGGCTAACCCAGAGGGCCTCCACGCGTCACCACCTGCACGCGACACGCACCCCGACTGGGGGCTAACCCAGAGGGCCTCCACGCGTCACCACCTGCACGCGACACGCACCCCGACTGGGGGCTAACCCAGAGGGCCTCCACGCGTCACCACCTGCACGCGACACGCACCCCGACTGGGGGCTAACCCAGAGGGCCTCCACGCGTCACCACCTGCACGCGACACGCACCCCGACTGGGGGCTAACCCAGAGGGCCTCCACGCGTCACCACCTGCACGCGACACGCACCCCGACTGGGGGCTAACCCAGAGGGCCTCCACGCGTCACCACCTGCACGCGACACGCACCCCGACTGGGGGCTAACCCAGAGGGCCTCCACGCGTCACCACCTGCACGCGACACGCACCCCGACTGGGGGCTAACCCAGAGGGCCTCCACGCGTCACCACCTGCACGCGACACGCACCCCGACTGGGGGCTAACCCAGAGGGCCTCCACGCGTCACCACCTGCACGCGACACGCACCCCGACTGGGGGCTAACCCAGAGGGC
Organism: Madoqua kirkii; assembly: GCA_006408675.1. Lineage (NCBI taxonomy): Eukaryota > Metazoa > Chordata > Mammalia > Artiodactyla > Bovidae > Madoqua > Madoqua kirkii. The sequence goes on from SJYC01069467.1 coordinate 14,877, forward strand.
CTCCACGCGTCACCACCTGCACGCGACACGCACCCCGACTGGGGGCTAACCCAGAGGGCCTCCACGCGTCACCACCTGCACGCGACACGCACCCCGACTGGGGGCTAACCCAGAGGGCCTCCACGCGTCACCACTGGCACGCGACACGCACCCCGACAGAGAGCATTTGTGCCCATGCCTGCAGGGACCATCCATCAGCCCCAGGAGCAAGGGCTCAGGGCCTCCACATGATAGGTCTGGGGTCCGGTCAAGTTTATAATGATGAAATTCGATGCTTCTTTATAATATTGGAAATGAGGAGTTGTAAAAACATAGAGAATTTAATTAAATCATCTTCGATGTCTTTTAATGGGGAAATAACAACTACACAGTTCATTCCAAACCTTTGGTTTTCTTTTTTCCAAACCTGCAGTTTTTTTAATAGGAACAAAGAAAGTATCCGTTTGATTGAGAACGCTGGGCCGAAAGGCAGGACGTGGAGTTTTTGGTAATAGGAGCTCAGCCAAGTAGCCAAGTTGTTGACTCCAGGGGGCCTCATTCACCCTGGCATTACCCTCTGGAATTGTGCAGTGTACAGCCTACACCACTGTACATGGCAACCCCAGCCAATCCGCCTACTTCCTCCTTGGCCAACCATCTGACCTGGACGAGGCCATCACTACACCTCAGTTTCTCTGTCTACAAGACGAACATTTAATGTTAGAACACCCATCCTCTCTGTGCGACAGGGACTTCAGGAAGACAGCAACATAAGACGCTGGAGTCTCCCTCAAGCCCTTCTCAGGTAAAGCCAGAGGAAGACTCACCCTGCCTCTTGATGTCCCAGCTCACGCATAATCCCCTCCATTTTCTTTTGCATCAGTTGATGAGATCACAAGGTCGGCTAAGCTATTCCCTTAAAGATTTCACCATTGGTTAAGCAACAGTTAGGTAAGTATAAAAAATAACCTGTTTTCTCGCTCTGTAATAGCAGCCCCCTTAGAGAACACGTCCAAGTGCCTATTACGAGATGCTTAAATATTAGGTGCGATCCCGGGGAAAGAACCGTCCTCCAGCTGTGCAAGCCCCGTATTATCCTGACAACTTGCAATTTACATTTTTGGGGATGGGTGTGAGCCTTCCAGAGGAAGGACATAAACAGCATTTATCCTTGGGAGGCGCTAATGAAACGAAGCTGCTGTTTACACAACTGCGGTTGTTGTAAACTGCTGCTGATACTCAACAGCTCAGAGCCACGGGCTTCAAACAGAAACGATGAGGAAAACGGAAAGACGGAAAAAAACAAAAAATCAGCATTTGTATTTACAGCAGCATTTACGGACCTGAGACAGATTTCACTGGAAAGACAGATTTCAGAGTCTGGCGTTACTTCACTGAAGCAGCAAGGAGGGGGAAACAAACACAGATCGGCACCTGCTTCTTGATTCCTGCTCCCAGATCCACCAGCCGCTGGGCCCAAAGAGACGGCCCTTCAGACCACAGAACCGAGCACCCTCAGAGTAAGACCTGTGAGTACCAGCAACAGAGACACACAGGCAGGTCCGGGGAGGAGCCACGACATCCCAGGGCCAGCATCCAGCTCCACAGCGCGGCGTGCTCCTCCTGGACCAGCAGAAGGCTGGGCCGGCCAGCCTCACGCCCAGGCCAACTGTCCACATGTGGTCAGGATCGCCAGGAGAACAAGAAGGGGGCTGGGGGAAGGCTGTGGGTAACAGGAACCACAGTTGCAGTGACTCAGAGCACATGAACAAGGGTCCTCAAACAGTCAACACAGCTACCACGCAACCCTGGGCTCCCCGACGGCTCAGTGGCAAGAACCTGCCCGCAGTGCAAGAGACGCGGGAGACGGGGGTGTGACCCCTGCATCGGGAAGATCCCCGGGAGGAGGGCGCGGCAGCCCACGCCAGTATTCCTGCCTGGAGAGTCCCACGGACAGAGGAGCCTGGCGGGCCACAGTCTGTGGGTCTGCAGAGTCAGACACGACTGAGTACTAAGCGTGAGCCCCACGTGACCCAGGAAACCACTGCTAAGAACAGACCCCAGAGAACCGAGCACAGGGACTCAAACAAAGACTTGTTCACAAAAGGTCTCAGTAGCACTATTCACAACAGCTAAAAGGCACAACCACCCCAAAGTCCATCAGCAAATGCATGGATAAAGAGAATGTGGTATATCCATTCAACAGACTATTTATTCAGCCATTAAAAAGGAACAAAACACTGTTATATGCTACAACGTGGGTGAACCTCCAAGACATCACGCCAAGTGAGAGAAGCCTGGCACAGAGGCCTTCTGTGCCACGCAGCACACATCACACGCTGTGTGACCCAGTTTATGTGATGTGTCCAGGACAGACAGAGACAGGGAAAGCGGAGGAGTGACTTCAGGGGCTGGCGTGCTGGTGGGGCTGGGAGGGGCTGGTAATGAGTGCAGTCTCCTCTCGGGGGGATGGAAATATCTCAGGTCTAGCTAAAGGTGGTGGCTCCACAGCATCATGAATGTACTAAATGCCACTTTCAATGGTTTAATTTTATGTAAATTTCACCCAATTAGAAAAAAAAATTTGGATGGACACCCACCATTCACCTTCCCCATTTTTTCTATCTGTCAAACGAGGATAAACTGTATCCCAAAGCCTTCCTAGAGGGACTCACAAGCAATCACAGGCAGAAAGAGCAGTGAACTTTCTCCACCAGGCTTGAGAAGTGTGTGTGTTGACACAGTCAGCTTGACTTGGGGGTTTGGGAGGAACGAAGGCCCCAGCAAGGGTGTCTGATCTGGGCTCAGCTCATCCGTCTTGGTCGAGGGAAGACAAAGCGTGGCTGGATGGCTGGCGGAGAGGGGAGGAATCGGGACAATTGAGAGGCCACGATGGCGCCCGGCTCGGGCGCACACGGCCACCCGCGCGTTGGCAGGAGGGGCTGTGACGGGAGCGGTCCACCCGAGCGTCCCGGGCGAGTCTGGGGCTGAGGAGGAGAAGGCAGGCGAGGCTCTGTGGGCACGGAGGGGAGTAGCAGAGGACAGACAGCAAGGCGAAAGGAGCTGCCCCTTCACGTCTTTAAGATGAGCTTTTAAAGTCTGTGCAAGAGAAAAAGATGGCCAGGAATAAAGGGGCCACTGGCAGTACATGAGTCACCTTGTTTCTCAAGAGAGAGGGGCTCCGGGCACAGGACAGGTAGAGGCCCAAGTCCCTGACTGTCCCTCCTGGGGCCTTGGCCCAGGGGCCAGCTATCCCGGCCGGGGGATCCCTGCCCCTTCCCACCCCTAGCCCTGCCCCACAGCGGCCCGGCATGGACACCCAGGGGCCGAGGGGAGCCAGCATACGATCCGAGAGCTGGAGGCCCAGGCCAGCCGGCAGGGCCTACGGGAGGGGCGGGCTTGCGCTCAGGCTGCCTGAGCAGAGCCCACTACGGGCAGGCGGGATCGAGGCCAGCGAGGACAGTCCCACCGTGCCCACCCCTGAGAAGAGTTCTGAAGGGTGCCATGCGCGCAGGGGGGACCAAGACATCCAGCTTTGCAAATCTGTGCGCATCCAGGTTCCTGGCTCCCGGCGAACCCGCCCCAAGTCATCACTTGGGGTCTGCCCTTTTTATTTCCCTTCAGCTATTTCTTCTCCCTGGGCAGCAACCCCCTCCCTGGGCCTTTCCATTCAGGGGTCCCGGGGCAGCCCGTGGGGATTGTTTGTGACACAATAGGGCTTGGTCTCTATGAAGGGCTCCTATTTCCACAGCCTTTTAACCCGCTGCAGACAGTTCCTCATCGGGGAGGTGGATGGGGGTTCAATTTCAAATGCTGGTTGCAAGGGAAGGAGGCGTGGGGTGGGGGCTCGAAACCAGACACCAGGAGGGGAAAGTCTTGGGAACAAAATAGATTCCCGCTCTGTGTCAGAAATGATTAACTGACGTTCATATCAAAGAATTCACAGACGGCTGGGTCTAAGGAATGTCACAAAGAGTGAAAATTCAGCCTGGAACGTATACGTGTGAGGCTCAGACCCGACGACCGGGCTAGCTGAACAAAGCCCACTGGGCTACGGGCACACCGAGAAATGTGGGCGAGCCCCCCACCCCAGTCCAGGCACAAAGGTGAGGAAGCCCCCCTCCCAAGCAGGCATGGTGTTTTTCTCTGATGCTAATCGGTGGACGAGAGGAGAAAACATCCAGGCACACACACTTCCAGGATCCAAACCAAACGCCCCGAGAGCCTTCCAGCAGGACTTTGCTGGACCTCCAAGAGCAGATCAAGGTGCTGCGTCCCTGGGGGTCCGGGGTGGGTCTGGGGGCGCCCCACGTGCAGACAGTCGCTGGATGCTCTGGCAGCGACTCTGACACTCAGCTTCCCCACCTGTAACACCCAAGTGGGAACGCCCTCCCACCCCCTAGGCAGTGGCCCCTCCCAGACCCCCGAGCACTGACCGGGCCTCCACAGAGGGGCTCTGGGCTCCACGACGGGGAGCTAGGGCCGCGTCTCTTATGGGAAGGGATTTGCCCCAACGCCACCCAGGCAGGAGCAGAGAAGGAAGGTGGAACGCAAATCAGTGGGTGCAAACTGTTAAATGCAGAGTGGTCCCTGCTGTGTCTGGACCCGTGGGTAGCTGATCTGTGTCTACATCGATGTTCCTGGGACCACAGTGGGAGCCCAGTGCCCAAGCGGGCGGGGTGCCCACCTGCTTCCTTTTCAAACACACCCCTTCAGAGGGCAGAGTCGCCTGCCATGGAAACAATCACTCAGCCCCACCTGGGCCCCCAACCCCCGCCTGTCATGGAGAGTTGCCTGCAGCCTGGAGTTCCAGGCGGCTCCCTGTCTGGTGGCCTCGGGCTTCCACCGGCCACCCTGTCCTACCCAGCACGCCCAGCTCAGCCCCCCATCACCGCCTCCCAACGCTCTGCAATGAAGCACTGCCCGCCACGAGCTCCCTGCCCTCCCAGGCTGCCCCCTTTCTTCATCCCTGCCCCCTGCTCTCTAGAGGACCAGCCTGTCACTGCCGAGGGCCTCTCACCCGGCCTGGGAGGAGGACCCAGAGGGACAGGGATGGGGCTGGACGGAGCCCACCTGCCAGCACCCTCCTGCTCTGCCCCCCCCTCCCCCACCTTCCCAGCCCTTTCAGGCCTCACCCCTGCCTTCTCCCCACTGACCCAGCCCTGTCCCCACCCCTGCACAGCACCGTAGAGGCCTGCACACCCGAGGTGGGGGCGGGGAGGCCGATCCAGAGGAGGGTGGAGGCAACTGGGAGGCGCTGAGGCTCTGTAGGGAGAAGCTGAGGGTCCTGGACTCTCTTTGTGGCCATGCACTCTCTGGGGACAGAGAGGGTCCTATTGGGGTCCCAGCAGGAGCAGAAGGGGGCTTTGCAAGAGTGTGTGTGTGTACAGATGAGTGTGAGCGTGGATGCTTCTTGAAAGCCTTTTTCTCTTTGTCCGAGAAGGTTTTCTGAAATGACCCGTAAACCCTGGCAGCTCAGAGACGTGTCACTGCTGAGGCCACCTTCCTTTTTCTCCTGGACTGTTCGCAGGGCCCCTTCCCCGGCTCTGGTCCAGCTGGGAGCAGCGGACGCCAGAGTTATGGACCCTGGGGGTGCAGGGCATGCCCTTCTCATGGGGCGCTGGAGGGGCCTCCCCTTCGTGTCGAGCAGTTTTGGTCCACAGAGCCCCTAAAAGAAGGAACATGCTCCCCCAACTTTCCAAGAAGGTGCTGTGTAAGTGGAAAGAACCCCGACCTTGAGCCCTCCATCTGTCATTGGAGGAGATCCCCCTTGGAGCAAAGCTGCATGAACTCCTGGGTTCCCAGGAAACTCAGAGAGCCTGCCCGGCCAGGCAGATACAGACAAGGGACCCAGCCGGGCAGGGACGGCAGCTCCGGCGCTCTTGGCCCCCACTCACCGGCCCCGAGCTTGTCTGATGAGAGGCCACACCTGGGCAAGATCTTTTCCAGAACAAAAGACGTCCCCACGGAGATCGCTGGGGCCGGGGGGAGATGCTTCTTCACACACAGTGCCGAGCGCGCAGGCCGTGCCCGGTGGACCTCTGCCTCCCAGCCCTGGGTTTTCCCACGTCTGAGCAACCATCACAAAAGCACCTCCTCTGGCCTGTGGCCGCCGTCCTCAGGAGTCGGGTCACCGCATGGTCTAAGAAACGGACGGCACTGCTGTGGTTCAGTTAAGGTGACCAGTTGGTTCTGACCCTTGTGAAAAATCTTCTCTTTTTAATGCTCCCCGAATAAAAAAGGTCTGTTTTCACAGCCCAGTACTCTGCTGGGCAGCTGGGCACGTGAGGGACTCAGAGCCGAGCGATGCTCTGCGCCCTGGAGAAGGACCGGGGGCTGCCGTGAGGGTGCGCTGAGGTCCGGCTGCTGACCGCTCCTAGTTTGGTGTGTGGGTTTTTGCCGTGTGGTTGCCGCTCGCAGGATCTCAGTTTCCCAGCGAGAGATTGAACCTGGGGCCATGGCAGTGAAACTCCCAAGTCCTAACCACTGGGCTGGTAGGGAACTCTTGCTTTTTCTTTAAAGGTGTTAAAAAAAGCAGCTATCTATTTTAAAGCAGGAAAATCGCGTAGCGAAAATACAGGGAGAACAGCCGCTTGTGTGTTTTCTGGCTTTCTTCCCGCCTTTCTTAGCAACAGCCCGACAGCAGCAGACTCCCTGGAATGTTCACTTCACCACGTCCCTGCGCATTCAAGCCCCCCGGGAGGCCCCGTTTTCGCCTCAGTTTTACGGCTGAACCTGGCTCAGGGGGTCTGGGGTGGAGAGTGGGAGTCGGGACTTTGCTAGTGGGGTAGGGATGTGGCCGCTTGGCCTTTTGGAGTGATGCTCATTGGAGGCTGTGGACACTGCTGTCCCCTGGCCCCTGCCAGCCTTGGGGCCTGACTGCGTTGGTGTGCCAGCCTGGCCAGTACCAGGGACTCTGCAGGGGGCCCGGGGCCTCTCTTCCAAACGACGCTGGACTTGGCCTCTCTCCAGGAGATGCTGCCCAGCTGGGCAGTGCGTCCCCCGCCCCAGGTCCCCAGCAGTGGGGAAGCAGACGGGAATAGGTGCCGCTTTCGGCCAGCTGTGCACCCCACCCGGTGGCCCCGTCAGGCTCCCATGCAGCAGTGTGCTGCCCATGCCCCGGGGGGCGCTGTGCCCATCCTAGGCGGCAGGTGTCCCGTGTCTCAGAGGAAAAGGGTCAAGAAGGCCTGGGCTTAGGCCTTACTGTTAAATTCAAGAAGGAAATATGTTTACTGCTTCAGTTCAATCGCTCAGTCGTGTCCGACTCTTTGCGACCCCATGAACCACAGCACGCCAGGCCTCTGAGTCCACCGAAACCCATGCCCACTGAGTTGGCGATGCCATCCTACCATCTCATCCTCTGTCATTTACCACTTAGCCTGGTGGAACTCTGAGCTCCTCCTGGCAGTTTCACTGAAGAAGATTATTGCTGCTGTTTAGTCGCTCAGTCGTGTCCGACTCTTGCGACCCCGTGGACGGCAGCCCACCAGGCTCCTCTGCTCATGGGATTTCCCAGGCAAGAGTACTGGAGTGGGCTGCCATTTCCTTCTCCACTGAAGAAGGTGGAATGACTTCTTTTTCTACATTTTACTGAAGTATGGTTGATTTACAATGTTGGGTTTAATTTCTGCTGCCCAGAAAAAGGATTGACAGATATTCTTTTCCACTGTGCTGCCCCCGGAACACTGAGCATCTGCCCTGCGGTGTGCGTGGACTTGCACTGGAACGGGTGAGCCTGCCCGGCAGGAACTGAGTGTACAACGCCTCCCACCAACTCGTCTGCAAGGCTCCCAGCCTACCACCTCCGTGAGCAGGAGGAGCGAGGCTAAGAAGACCTCGTGCAGACTGGGGGACAGTAACCACCCACCTGGCCCTCTCCTGCATCACAAAGGGTTGATGCACTTAGCAAACGCCTACCTACACTTGAAAAGAGTTTAGCTTCCTTATCTCCTACCTGCTTTGAATCAAATGATTTTCTAAATGGAAAACTTTTTAGAAAAGATGACTCCTGCTATACTCAATAAAAGAAAACTTGAAACAGGTAAAATATCACAGGAAGTTACAAAGTGAACACAAAGGTCACTCCTTTCTCATTAACCGGATTCCCAAAGGCATCCACATGCGGTGGACTCTGCAGAAAGAGTTGCAACAATGCCTCCCGTCCCTGAATCACAGGAATAATAAACAGCTGGTGTTTCAAGACACCACGCGTGGGATGGCTTAGGACCCAGCAGAGCTATCTGATCCGTGCTGTTAATGGATTTGCTTTGGGAGGGGAGGAGGGTGCCCTTCAGGAAGAAAATGTGTGTATGCCAGCACATATTTGTCCATCTTTCAAAGTTCCTTTAATTAAGTCCTTAGTTTTAGGTGCACACGCAATTCTAAAAAAAAAGCGAGATCTGAGGCGCCCTTTACCCAGTTTCCACCAAGTGTAAACATCATGGCCCAGGTGTGGACGCCGATACTGTCAGGATACAGAGCGTTTCCATCTGCACAAGGACCCACCCTCTTCCCTCCCACCCCTGCCCCCAGCCCAGGCAGCCACTCATCCGTGCTCCAGGTCTGCCATGCCCTCGTTCAGGAGTGATACACAGATGGAACCACACAGAACAACGCAAGCTCAGTTCAGTCACTCAGTTGTGCCCGACTCTTTGTGACCCATGGACTGCAGCACGCCAGGCCTCCCTGTCCACCACCAACTCCTGGAGTTTACTCAAACCCATGTCCATTGAGTCGGTGATGCCATCCATCTCATCCTCTGTCGTCCCCTTCTCCTCCTGCCTTCAGTCTTTCCCAGCATCATGGTCTTTTCAAATGAGTCCACTCTTTGCATCAGGTGGCCAAAGTATTGGAGTTTCAGCTCCAGCATCAGGTCTTCCAACGAATATCCAGGACTGATTTCCTTTAGGATGGACTGGTTGGATCTCCTTGCAGTCCAAGGGACTCTCAAGAGTTTGCTCCAATACCACAGTTCAAAAGCATCAATTCTTTGGTGTTCAGCTTTCTTTATAGTCCAACTCTCACATCCATACATGACTTCAAACCACAGCTTTGACTAGATGGACCTTTGCTGCCACAAACTCGTGAGAGTGATTCTCCCTGGTCAGCACACTTTTCTCTTACACGCGTCAGAAGTTCCTCCCGTCTTATTACTGAGTAGTATTCCAGGTTCCGTGGTGCGTGGATGTACACAGTCTGCGTAACTTTCAGTTTGGGAATGTTAGGGATATAAACTGCTGTGAATCTTTGTGTATGTGAGTTGCATCTATAGTCAAGAGAGACGCTGGTCTGTAGCTTGTTTCTGGTACCGTCTTCATCTGATTTTGGTGTTAGGGAAACATTAACTTCACAAAATGGACTGGGAAGTGTTCCCTCCTCTTCTGTAGAAAACAGAAAGAAAGACACTGTACAGAATTGGTGTAATTCCTGAAACATTTGGTAGAACTCTCAGGTGAAACCACCAGAGCCTAAGATTTCATTCTGGGCAGTTTTTAAAGCACAATTTCCTTAATAGTAACCGAGTTGTTTGAATTAGTTATTTCGTGTTGATTTGCGGCAGTGTGTATGTTTCAAGGAATTGAGAATTTATTCCTGATACTACTAACCTATCTTCTCTCTTTTGTTTTCTTCCTAGAAGTTTGATGACATTACGGGTTTTCCCAAAGCTCTTTGTTCCATTGATTCTATTGGTTTCCTGTTTTAAAAATCTCTGGTTTCTGCTCTTTATTCACTCCTTCCATCTACTTGCTTTGGGTTAATTTCGCTCTTCTTTGTGGAGGTTCTCGAAGTGGGAGCCTTCCAGGAGTTGGTGATGGAAAGGGAAACCTGGAGTGCTGTGGTCCATGGGGTTGCAAAGAGTCGGACACGACTGACTGAACTGAAGTGGGAACTTGGATTATCGATTTGAGATGTAGCCTCAGTATTCTTGCCTGGAGAATCCCCAAGGGCAGAGGAGCCTTGTATGCTGCAGTCCACGGGGTATCAGAGTTGGACACGACTGAGTGACTAAGCACAGCCTTGAGCAGCTCTTTTCTAATATGAGAATAAAATGCTATGAATTTCCCTCTCAGCACCCCACATATTTTGGCATTTTGTATTTTCCTTTCCTTTAAATTAAAAAAAAAATTAAACAAACTTCCTTCATTTTTCCCCTTCCTCCCTGAATAATTGAATACTTGAGTCAAATCACCATGAAGGTCCCTGCAGTCCAAGGGACTCTCAAGAGTCTCTCAACACCACAATCAGGCAATCAGAGCCCCCTGCACCACCCCACGCAGAGCCTACTTCCCTGGAGCACCTGGAACACAGCGTGCGGCACAGGCCTGAGAGGTCACGACGGACGCGGACGAGCGGGGGATGAGTGCGGCCCGGGTGGAGCCGACCCTGCTGGGCCCCACACCAGCGGCCCCTCCCCCAGGGTCCCCGGAACCTTCGACACCGGATGCTCTGCTCGGTGAGAAGCACAGGGTTCGGGCGCTGAGAGAAGCAGTGCAGCCACGAAGATGCTTCCAGCACGGGTCGGAGACAACCCTGGTCCTCTAGGAATCCCTGGGACCAGAACAGGCCCCGCCCGCCGAGGCCACGCCCACCGAGGCCCCGCCCTCTGGGAAATCCCTGGGACCAGAACAGGCCCCGCCCACCGAGGCCACGCCCTCTGGAAATCCCTGGGACCAGAACAGGCCCCGCCCTCTGGGAATCCCTGGGACCAGAACAGGCCACGCCCGATGAGGCCCCGCCCAGGACCCCGGCAGTCACCTCCAGGCTGATGTGTCTGCGCCCCGGATGCCTGACTGGACAGGGCGAAGGCCTCCAAGTAACCCCTCCGGACGCCCCCGGACCCCCCACCCCCGCCGCGCTGGGGGCACTGCTGGTGCTCAGTGAGTGACTATCCTCCCCACGAAGAGTGGAGACGTCTGCTCCCTGCTGCTCCCACAGGAGGGTGCTCCTCCCCCCTCCCCACGGCCCCCGGGGGTCTCGACACAAACATTCTGATGCCCAAGGGCGAGGGGGAAGGACAGACACCCATAGAGCTCTGACTGACGCTGAACCCGAGTTCCCAGTGCAGAGAAATCACTTAAGAATGAGCCACACAGACCCTTCTGCAAGCTGGCAGGGAAAACGTTTACCGACCGTGCACAACAGCCTCGGGGGAAAAGACATCTGCGACCAGGCGAGGAGCACGTGGGCGCGCATGAGGGCGCTCAGTCGTGGCCGACTCTTGCGGCCCCATGGGCTGCCGCCCACCAGATTCCTCTGTCCGTGGCATTTTCCAGGCAAGGATACTGGAGTGGGCTGCCATTTGCTTCTCCCGGGCATCTTCCCCACCCCGAAATCGAACCTGTGTCTATCGTGTCTCCTGCACTGGCAGGCAGGTCTTCACCAGAGCATAAACCCTCCAAATCCTCCCCAAACCTCCATGGGCGGTGTGGGCAGAGGGGCCCCAGGTTCCACCTGCGCCTGACGGAGTTCAACATGTTTGTGCAAAGTGTCCGCCTTTAAAATACCTTCCCAGGAAAACACCCAGCTCCAGCGGGCACCCAAGCTCCACTGAAAGTGAATTTTGCCACCAGCCCTTCTCGCTTAAATGCAGAAAGAAAAAGTGAACTGACTTTGCTGGACTCCCTGCCTGGGGGACATCCCTTGTGGCTCAACTGGTAAGATTCTTCCACCCACAGTGCGGGAGACCTGGGTTCGATCCCTGGGTTGGGAAGATCCCCTGGAGAAGAGAAAGGCTCCCCACTCCGGTATTCTGGCCTGCTGGAGAATTACATGGACTGCATAGTCTGTGAGGTCGCAAAGAGTCAGCCACGACTGAGTGATTTTCACTTTCTTTCACGTTTCTGCCTGGGGAACCAGCCCGCATGGACCCTATCAAGGGGTCATGTCCTCTGCTTCCTGGCTGCCTCTGGCCAATGGGAGGCCTAACAGGAGACTGAGGGTGGGAGGCGTTGCCAGGAGGTTACTTCTCTGTACAAGGGGCTTCTCCCCAGGATGCCTCCTGTCTGGGCTCTACTCTGCACTCTCCCAGTCCCTCTTGGCCTCAAGGTGACACAGCCGTGGGTCCCGCACTGCCCACATGGATGGAAGCCCCACCCTGTCCCCTTTGGTCATAAGCCCTCCTGGGCCATCCTGGGGAGGCTTCCACCTGTTTCTGGGGGCGGGCAGTGACTGCTAAAATAGCCCAGACAGGCCCCAGGGCAACTGTGGACTAGGGGGGAGGCCTCATGGGGGCGCCGGGGTTTCCCACACAGGACCCACCCTGAGGACCAGACCCAACGTGGATGACAGACAAAACAAGAACTTACAGAGCAGAGCGACTCGACCTCCACAGACCACCTTCACGGCTGCCTTCCTTCCTGCCCACGGTCGCACCCTGACGCGGCCCCCGCCGCAGGCCCTCCATGAGGGCCTGAGCTGCTCCCCGCCCGGGCCCAGGGGGCCTCTGCACCTGGACAAGCCAGCGCCTTGGCCCCGAGAGACACAAAGCTCCCGAGACAGACGCCCTAATCCCGAGCACCCCCCATCCTGTGAGGAGGCAGACCACAGGGGCGGCCGTCAGGTCTGCGTGCAGACTGAAGGGTTCCTCCACCAGCAGCCTCGGGCGAGAGAGGAAGTAGCTGAGCGGTCCAGAGGAGAGGCCTAATCCCGCACCCAGGGTCTGCTTTAGGATCGGAAGCAGGGGCGGCAGGGGTCCACGTCTCCTGGGCCCCTCCTCCCCGGGAGCCCCTTCAAGAGGGAGTTTGTTCCTCGGGACCGCCTGCAGGGGCGCTGTGAGCAGGCAGGCCTTGGCAATGTCGGAAGCCTATGGACGCCCCTGGGACCAGGGCAGGGTGGGCTGAGCCAGAGGCCCCGTCTCTGCTCAGCTGGGACCACTGGCAGCTGACCCTGCTGGGGAGTCGAGGCTGACTCAGCCCCCAAGCCCAGTCTTCACCCGGCCCCAGGAGGTATGTTTCCCACACAAGCAGGAAGGAAGAGGTTCCATGGGTGCTTCCCTGACGTGAAGCGGGGGCCCCGAGGGTCTCCTTGGCACCCTGCTGGGCAGGAAGCCCCCCGGAGGCACGCATCCTGCCCCAGAAGATGATCAGGGATGGCCCATCCCTGGGGTCCTGGCCCTGCTGGCAAGGGGAGGAGGCCAGAGGCTGAGAGCTCAGAGGCAGGAAGGTCAGACAGCGGGCGCCATGTCCTTGCCATGTGGCCCTGGAGCACCATGCGACTCTGAACTTGCCCTTCGTTCTACTCGAGGGCGTGTGCCGCATCCTGACAAGAACCCACATGGTCCTCATGCTCCCGAGAGGGACACCAGCCCCCGCGTCACGTCAGACCTGCACCCCAGCCCTCATCACAAACACGGCGCCGAGTTCCACACCCGAGCCAGAACCCGGCCGCCCTCTACCCCGGCAGGGCAATGGGAGCACCCGCCCTCGGGTTGGCGGCAAAAAACCAGGGTCACTGTGCGGGATGATCACTGCCAGGGCCTACACATTCAGGGCAGTGGAGACGTGGAGGGTTAGATCCCCGCTGTGTCCAAAGGCTGAAAGGCAGCGCTCTTTCTCCACAGGCGTATCCCTTACCGAGCGGGACCCCTTGTCTGTGAGCCAAGCCAGGCCCAAGTCTGTGGCTGAGCGCCATGAGGGGGAGGCGCCCCAGAGTTCCCCAGGAAGGAAAAGAGAGGCTTGCCAAATCCCTGGCAGTTGGAAAGTGGGGCATTCTGATGCAAAAATCAGCAAGGAGTCTCCTTATGAAACCCCCTAAAAACGCCCAGACCTTCACAGCGTTTCCTGGGAGAGCCTTCTGCCTCTCGGGTTTCACCCAGGGAAGCAGGGAAGGAAGGTTTAGGCCTTGGAACTGTGTGTGAATGGCCTGGGATTTCAGCCCCAGTAATGACTCCGCGAGGCGGCTGCAATGAATAAGCTCTTTCAGCGTCCTGCCCCAGGGGTCGGGTGATTTCTGGGGTCCCAGCGCTCCCTGAGGGAGTATCCGCCAAACCGCGGGGCTTGGGTGTCTGCACGCAGACCATCACAGAGGCTCATTTCCTACATGATTTCGCCCAGCAGCATGCTTTGGGCCTCAGCAGGGCCCGGGGCTGGAGGGGAGGGGCGGGGCGGGGCGAGGCGGGGCCTACCTTGTTGTAGTACTGCACCTGCACGGCGTGCCAGCGGCCGTCACTCACGCCCCCAGGGACCTGCGGCGCCACCGTGGTCGTGGTCTCGCCTGCGGGTCCAGGGAGAAGAGAAGTGAGCAGATTCCCAAGGTGGAAAGTCCTTCTGACCGTCTGGACCCCGCGTTCTCCCCAGCAACCGGGAAAACGTTTTCAAAGGCTTGTCAATATTTTCATCCTACAGAGGGCGCAAGGATTCCCCAGTCTCTGGATGCTTGAGCTGTGCCTGCAGCATTATAAACAGCGCTGCAGTGAACATCTCTGTGCGTTCGGGAATCCCCGCCCCCGCCCCTACGCCCAGGTGGAGAAGAGGGATCATGGGCACGCTAGAGGGCGCTGTTGCAGGATGGGGTGGATTCCACCAGCGAAATGCCTGGGATGCAGCCCGCTGGGGGCTCCCTCCCGCACGCGAGGCGTTACCTGCCGAGAAGGTGAGCTGCACCTGCTCGTCCACAATCTCCAGGGCGATGAAGTCGTGCTTCTCGTTGAAGCGGCCGTTATACAGCAGCAGCGCGTTCCTCTCCTGGGTGGCAAACCTGGGGGGCAGAGCACAGGTGAATGCTCCCACGGTGGAATCTGCAGGTGGTGGGGGCGCCCAGGGCGGCAGCACCGGCCACACTCAGCCGAGACTCTGGTCCCGGGACTCTCAAACCAGAAGCCGACGGCCCAGGTGGAGCTGGTGGTAAAGAACCCGCCTCCCAATGCAAGAGACACAAGAGACGCGGGTTCAATCCCTGAGTCAGGAAGACCCCTGGAGGAGGGCGTGGCGACTCACTCCAGTATTCTTGCCTGGAGAATCCCATGGATGGAGGAGCCTGGCGGGCTACAGTCCATGGGATTGCAGTCGGACGCGACTTAGCACACACACAGCACAAATCCTGATTAACAGTGTTCTTTTCTGGAAGGAGCAAAGCAGATTCTGCGGGGAGCTTGGTCACCACCACCTTCGTATGATGCTCTAGGAGGGCGACACAGACATGTGCCAGCGGGGAATGCCTGGGCACTGAACACAAGCAGGGTGACTGCTGCTTGGGGGGGCAGACCGTGCGTGCCCCCGGGCACGGGGTGCGGGTGCCGATGGCCAGCCCAGGCCAGAGCCCCTCGTCCCCACCACCAGGCTCCAGCCGCAGCCGTGCTGCGTCCCTCTGCCCCTTGCCCGCCCCTGGAGGGGCCCCCGCGCCTGCTGGCCCTGCCCGGGGGCGAACTCCCTGCCTCTGCAGGCCGCCCAGGCGCCCCTGCAGTTGCGTTTTCCCAGCTCGTTTTATCTAAACTGTGCCCCCACGGTCTATCACGTCACTCATTTCGTTTCTGAAATTCTGCTTATTTGTTCCTTTAGGAGAACGCGTGCTCCTGGGACTTCCCTGGCAGACCAGTGGTTAAGACTCCAGGGTTCCACTGCAAGGGTGAGGGTTTGATCCCTGGTCAGGGAACAAAGATCTCACAGGCTGAAAAACTTAAAAAAAAAAAAAAGTTTACAAAAGGACAAGTGATCCTTTAAGGGGAGGGATGATGGCTCACTCACGGCTGCATTTCCAAGACCAAACAAGAAAGATCTCGTCCAGGTGAGTGTGTAACACCAGTGTGTTGCACCCACGCATGGATGGGGCTCCCGCGAACCAACAGACGCGTGAAAATAGTCTCGTCAGACTTGAAGCATCAAGAGTAAAAAACCACATACTCTGACAAGAAACAAAGAGCCTCAGAAATCTCTTCCTATCCAATAAGAAGGCCGCTACCGTCAGAGCCGAGGGTCCCTGACACACCACGATGCCTCCTGGACTCCCTGGTTACAGAGAACCCCAAATCCCGGGGGAAACTCAAGACTGTTTCCTGAGACAGCTGGATGTCCCTCTCCCCGAGCGGGGAGAGTCCTTCCTTTGATTCCAGGTCAGTTTTACCTGCTTTTGTGCAGCAGGGGTCTGTGGGAGCCAGCATCGGGCATCTGACCCCAGCTCCCCCTGCTTGAGGTGCACAAAACTGACACCCCCCGCCCACAGCTGGCAGCCCCTCGGTTTAGAGGCAGCGGACGCCAATGACAACTCTAAAAACGCCTGCAGAGCAAAGTGTGGGGCCAGCAGGCAGAAGAGGAGCTGACTTAACAGCGGCTCACTTCCTGAGACCCACGGGCCGCACCTGCTCCCCTTCTGCAGGCCTGACCGGTCTGGGTTTCTCTTCGGACCAGGGTGGGGCCTGGTGCGGAGGGTCAGTGCAGGAGGGTCCTCAGGGGCGGGCCCCCCGCACTGCCAGGATGGAGGAGCTAACGAAGAGCCCTGGGGCCCCGGGCAGGGTCTGAACAGCGCCAAAGGAGAAAGGGCAGAAACAGAAACCGCAGCCTGGAGAGGGGGCCGGGGAGCAGGGAGGACAAAGGAGGCGGGCGAGCCCAGGCCCTGGGCAAACAGAGCCAGAAAGGGGAGACGCCGCTTCCAGAGAAACTGCCTGAAACAAAAGCCCTGGGCCGGCGCCCCAGCCCCCCTTTCTCACGGCGGGCCCCCAGCAGGCAGGGGCCGCTCTCCCCGGCCCGCCCACGCTCTGGGGCACTTGTCGAGATTCTGCTTTTGATGCAAAATGCTCCCTGGTTTGGCGTCACCTCGACACCTTAGCCGTCATTAGGCATATGGGAAACTGTCCCTAAATTGTTGTCACATGATCACCTAAAGTGCTACATTTCCCAAGCAAAGGGACACACACGTGAGAGGGACACTGAATTAAACACGACTGTTCCTCAGCTTCTGCGTCTGCAGCCTCCAGACTTCCTTTGCCGGTTTCTGTGTCCTTGGGCCGCCCCCCACCCCCCCCACTCCGGCCGCAGGACTTCCGGTCGCTTCCAGGGTCAGCCTCCTGCAGCTTAGTGGCTGCGCTGCCCGTGACAGATGGCTGCCGGTCATGCCCGGTGGTGGGCAGCCATGCCACAGAGACAGCAAAACCACCCGGAGCAATGAGTCTGCCGGAAGACACAGGGCACCTCTGACCCAGGGGTGAGCACCCACAGCAGCTTGCTAAACACCCAGCCACGTGGAACACAGAGTTGGCGAGGGTGCCAAAGAGGAGCCCTTGCTTTAGAGGCTGTGCCCACTCTGGCCTCCTGCGCACAGGGCTTACGGGCAGAGGAGGGACGGGGCTGGGAGCAGGCGGGGCCAGGACCAGGGCCTGGCACTGAGGCCCTGTGAGAGGGTGGGGGGCAACAGCACGTGGCCTCTCATGTGTGGCCTCTCATGTGTACCCTCTCCACACCCTGCAGAGGGGACCTGGTTTGCTGGTTTACAGGCTGCGGTAGAGCCGCGAACCATGCACCAAGATGTGAGCAATCACCCCCAAACAGTGGGCTCCACATGGCCCAAACCTCACAACTGCCCTTGGAATCAAACACCACTCCAGCCTTGCAGTCAGGTCAGGGGGCCGACCAGATGCGTCTCCAACCTCCTTCCAAGTTCCTGGGACAGGGGGTGATGCTCAAAGGACCCAGAACAGGCACGCACACAGATGAGAGCCACGCTTGCTGTTTCATTAACGCTGGCCTCCGAGGAAGATTCAGGAAGAGGGCTGAACGGGGAAATGCCTGCGATCAGGATAAGCAGGCTGGCCGCTGAGCTGCCCACGCTGAGGTCTGTGATGAGCTGGGCAGAGCCCAGAAGGTGTCTCACCAGGGACCTGCATCTCTAAACGTGACGTCCTCCACGAGGACACGTCTGTACCCTGTGCAGATGTCCAAGCCCGAGAATCTACGGGGGGCTGGAGCTGGACAAGGCGGGCAGGCCCAGGTGGGTCCGGGGGCTCGGGGGTCTGCCCACCTCTGCAGAGACCCCAGCTGGCACTCCAGACCACTGAGAATGCCTGGAAGCTTTGCCCTCTGCAACTCAACCCTTCCCACCCACACCGGGGCAAAAAGCCCCTGCTCTGGGAGGCCAGGAGGGCCCCCAGTGACGTCTCCAGGCTACAGGCGGGGAGCAGTGAGTGTTCACACCGTGTCGGCATGGAACTATCAGCCAGTCACTCCTGGCCTCTGGGCCCCTGGGTGTCAGGACGCAGGACAAGAAGCCAGTGAGGAGCTTCAGGCCAGCGGGTGGACAGGCACGGGCACAGCAGTCCTGGGGCTGAAGCCCAGATCCCAGCCAGGGAGCCCAAAGGGCCATTTAAAGGCTTCAAAGGACATCTGCTTCAGAAACTTGAGCCCAATCGAGTCATCCGACAACCAGGAAAAAAAATATCAGGGAAAGGAATCCTGGCACCAGGTGCCCCCACCCGGCCACCCAGTGTGGAGGATGGGTTTACAGCAAGCAGATCTGGGCCACAATGCAGAAAACCCTCCAGTGATGCAAGCCCCATGTTAACCGCGTGTCCTCCACAGGACCCCAGGGGCAGGGGGAGGACGGCAGCCTGATCCCACAAGCGGCGGCATCGGAGGCTGAAGGCAGCGGACAGGCAGGCGATGGCCAAACGCAGGGCGGCCAGCACTGGAAAGCAGGCGCGGCCCGTTCTGTCAAGGGGCCTTCCTGAAGGAAGCCCCGGGAGACAGGACGGGGGCAGGCGGGCGGGGCCGAGGAAACACCCACAGAGGGGGGCGGGTCCAGGAGGCGAGGGCAGCCCCCGCCAGAATCGGGGTCCAGGAGGCGAGGGCGGCCCCCGCCAGGATTGGGGTCACAGGGGTCAGCACACGGAGGCCGCCGAGTGGCGTATTCGGAAGCTGGGTTTTAGCCTGGGTGGCAGGCGGGCCCAGCACACCTATCGGACAAGGATCCCCCTGGCGCAGGCTGAGAGTCGCGGACGCCACAGCCGTCAGCCGAGGGGAGGACGGTGGCCGGGCCAAGATGCTGGAAACTGGGAGAGAAGCGGCCAGACAGGGAGACACGGGGGTGAGGGACTCAGAGGACCTGAGTGCAATGGCAGGGGGGTAGATAGGGGAGGGCTTCCCCGGGTGGGGCAGGAGCCCCGGGAGAGGAGCTGTCCCATCCCGCCCCAAGAGGCCCCGAGCTCCAAAGGGCAGCTCAGAGCAAGCATCTGGTTCTGGGGGACATGATGGTGCATTCCCACGAAGACTGTGTCCCGAAGACTGCGACTCCAAACGCTCACCAGACATGAAACCACCTTATTCTACTAAGTTGAACTTGAGGAAAATCTTTACAGTAGAAATGATAGATCTTAAAAATTAAAAGTTAAACCTAAATTCCCTTGGAGAAAAAGATGAAAAAATAAAAGAATGGGCCAAGCATGCAGTCAGCCTGCGCCCCGTTATGGGTTAAGGGGCCAGGGCTGAAAGGGCGAGGCCTCCCGCTGTGGTCACCCAGCTCGCCAGAGACCCCACAGGAGCCTAGGCCGAGTCACAATCCCAAGCCCTTTCCCCCTATTTCTGGGCACCTGGATGGCAGAGGTGCCCGTTGGTGGCGGGTGGGCAGCACCAGGGCGTCCGGGCTGGCTTCACAGGCGTGGGAGCTGGGCAAACAGGGCCCCAAGCTTGTTAACGCTCTGCTGTTGCCTGCTGGAAATTCCTCACTTTCCCGAATCAGGGGAAAGTGAAGTGAAAGTGAAACTCACTCAGTCGTGCTGGACTCTTTGCGACCCCGTGGGACTATACAGTCCATGGAA
>SJYC01069469.1:0-38010 GCA_006408675.1 Madoqua kirkii
TCTTGCATTGCACAACGATTCTTTCTTGCATTGCACCACGTGACCTTCAGGGAAGCCCCTGTACAAACTAGAGTTTGTAATAAAATCCGTGCTGTGAATGTTCGCCAGATCCAGAAGGTGCCTCACCGGGAAGCACATAGGAGCCTCCTGCACAAATTCGGACACGCAGCTTTAGTTTCCCCACTTTCTTTCTGAGTCTCCATCCCGTGGGACATGCCCGGGCCTTGGGGCCAGGCTGGGGCACCAGAACCTCCGTGATGGGCTCCATGAGCCCATTTGCCTGATACGCTGCCGGCTGTTGCTGCTTCCGTGGGCGCGAACCCAGGATGCAGGGGCCAGATCGCCCCTGATCTCAGCGGCTTCGAGTTTCCGGTGGTCGGCTCTGCCCCTAAGACTTTTCCTGGGACCTGCCTACACTCTGCCCTCCCCCATACACTTTTCCTTCCCCTGCAAACTCCCCCATCTTCCAGGAAATGCCTCTCTCCCCTCTGCCCACAGAATTCTTCAGGCAGGAGAGTTCCTGGGTGAAAACCGAGTCGACATGAGCACCGCCTGGTACCCGTCCTTCAAGCAGGGCAGGGTGTCCCCTTTGGCTCTGACGAGAAGAAACATTACTCTTTTCCCAGATCCAAGCTACTGTCAGCTCCTGAGGACAGCGGAGCAGTTGAAAGGGCTTTAATGTGGTGGCTTACATAGCAGGACTGACATTTGGTCAAGCATGAGGAATGTGGAGTTCCATCGCAACTAGTGGGTAGGGACGTCAGACGGAGGTGCTCCGCAGCGCCCGCCCCGTCGGCTCCGGACCCGGCCGGACCCGGCGCTGACCGCTCACTCTCGAGATTCAGTGTTCACTGCTAACCGCGCCGAGGCCGCAGCCGCAACCAGAGGGCTCTGGCGATGGATCCACCCTCCGGGTAGAGCATCTGAGCAGCTCTCTCTGACTAAAGCGCCTAACAGCAGCATGTGCTATATTCCACCAGTAACACACGACGCACTCAATAGTCTAACACTTACCTCTCTTCTGCTTTCTTTGGGTCCCACGCCCGTTTTAAAATCTCTGTGGCTCTATGGCCATATATAGCAATGCTCTCTCTCTGTTGCACTCGATTTGGTGCCAATTCCGTGATTCATTTCCTATAGGCAGTTCAATCCGGCATTTCCTCTCCCGTCTAAAATCTCATCGTGTTTTGTTCGGCTCACAGGATCAAATATATACTGCTGTATCATTTTCTCCGCTGGAAAACATACTTACTATCATTGTATGTTTTTCTCTGAAATCAGGCTTTGTCCTTTGTACATTGCCCCACATCTCCCCCACCAACGCCTCTCTCCCGCCTCCCCCTGCCTAAAATTCTTCATCATTCCAATAAACTTACATATTGGAATGGGAAAAATTTAGTTTCCGTCTCAGGGATCAATTTATAATGATCTTAAATAAGCCTCTTTTTAATTGATGAGCCTACTGCAAATTGCATACTTCAGTTTACTCTGTAAGGAATACAATTAAACTAAGGCAAAGCTGGTTATGACTCATGTATAATAAAATGAAAACAGTATCATCATTAAACACCAAATAAAGCCATTGATTCCGTGTATTATTCTGTCAGTTTTAATTGAATCGCATTTTCCCCCTTTCAGTTCTTAATTATGCAGCTCATGCTGAATCTTTATTTTTGTGCACAGAATGGGATAATGTTCTCTTCCTCCTTACCTTAGTGTCTAAAAATATAAGCCTATTGAGAACAGAAAAGTCTTTGTTGGCCTTAATTAAAGCAAAACACCTGCCTTTATCCTGGGAGCCGAATGTGCTGCTGTTCTGAGACTGTTACCAGGTGAGGGGACAATACGGCCGCTTCCTACGCACATCCTTGTCCCCGACCTGCGGCTCTAGCTCTCTCCAAACCCTATCGGAAGAGAACCTGACATCACACCTCCCAGCCGCGAAGATCCAGGAGACCCGCCCAGCCTGCTAATGAGTGTAAACAGTCTGGACTGTACAGAGTCAAGCAGGTGCGATTTCACATGGGGGTGGACTTGGTGCATGCCTGCCTGCTCAGTTGATCGGTCGTGCCCAACTCTTTGCAACCCCGTGGACTGCAGCCCGCCAGGCTTCCCTGTCCATGGGGTTCTCCAGGCAAGAACACGGGAGTGGGCTGCCATGCCCTCTTCCAGGGGATCTTCCTGACCCAGGGATCAAACCCACATCTCTTATGTGTCCTGCCTGGGCAGGTGGATTCTTTACCACCAGCGCCACCTGGCAAGACCAGACATGGTTAGTGAGAGAATAATCTAAAAATTCATTCTTTTCTTCAGTTACCTTGTGAAAGATTCAAAGGCAACAGCCAGACTCTCTTCTCTGATTTGTGCCATACAACTGAGATTATATGCAAATGAAGACAACAAAGGGAGATGGACTCAGAGTAGAAACCCAGACTTGATGAAAAGCCCGTGACTACAGTGAAATTCCTTCAATTCAAAAGAGGCGAAGAGAACACACCTCTACTCTTCTCTCGCCCCATAAGGGCGTTCTCTGTTTCTAAGGTGCTTCTGCCAGATTCAAGTACACGCATCACTCTATTACCAACACTATTTTATTTCTAAGACTCAGCTCACAGAGGCCAGATGTTCTTGTGTAGAGACAGCAAGTAATGAGCAAGTTATTTACTTTGGAGCTTAAGATTATGTATCTGCCGGTATGACACTGTCCCAACAGAAACCTAGCTTGGCGAATCAGTCTCAGAACTGAGAACCAAGGGGTGATCTGGAGTCAGACTTTGATCCCCCAGTGAACTAAGGAAATAAAGGCTGAAAGATGATTATTACAGTTTAGAAGCCCATTGACCCAGGCCTGAGTCCAGCAAAGGGCAAGTTGGCGACCCTGAGAGCTGAGGAATTGGCTTTCCGGGACCAAGAACCTCTGATCGTTGCTGAGGAGCTGGTCTCCCTGGACCTTCTCCCAGCTCTGGCGAATCAGGCTCTGCCAATCCTGCGGCTGTGTCATCAGCAGCCACATGCCCTCTTCCAGGGGATCTTCCTGACCCAGGGATCAAACCCACATCTCTTATGTGTCCTGCCTGGGCAGGTGGATTCTTTACCACCAGCGCCACCTGGCAAGACCAGACATGGTTAGTGAGAGAATAATCTAAAAATTCATTCTTTTCTTCAGTTACCTTGTGAAAGATTCAAAGGCAACAGCCAGACTCTCTTCTCTGATTTGTGCCATACAACTGAGATTATATGCAAATGAAGACAACAAAGGGAGATGGACTCAGAGTAGAAACCCAGACTTGATGAAAAGCCCGTGACTACAGTGAAATTCCTTCAATTCAAAAGAGGCGAAGAGAACACACCTCTACTCTTCTCTCGCCCCATAAGGGCGTTCTCTGTTTCTAAGGTGCTTCTGCCAGATTCAAGTACACGCATCACTCTATTACCAACACTATTTTATTTCTAAGACTCAGCTCACAGAGGCCAGATGTTCTTGTGTAGAGACAGCAAGTAATGAGCAAGTTATTTACTTTGGAGCTTAAGATTATGTATCTGCCGGTATGACACTGTCCCAACAGAAACCTAGCTTGGCGAATCAGTCTCAGAACTGAGAACCAAGGGGTGATCTGGAGTCAGACTTTGATCCCCCAGTGAACTAAGGAAATAAAGGCTGAAAGATGATTATTACAGTTTAGAAGCCCATTGACCCAGGCCTGAGTCCAGCAAAGGGCAAGTTGGCGACCCTGAGAGCTGAGGAATTGGCTTTCCGGGACCAAGAACCTCTGATCGTTGCTGAGGAGCTGGTCTCCCTGGACCTTCTCCCAGCTCTGGCGAATCAGGCTCTGCCAATCCTGCGGCTGTGTCATCAGCAGCCATGCTACGGGGGAAGACTATCTTGGGGCACTAATCGTTCTCACACTCGTTTCACCGACGTTGAAACTTGTCTGCCAAAAGTCCCTCATATCGTGTACGACCAATCAGTCTATGAGCTTGTTCCAGTTCCTCCTCTTTTATTCTCAATTGGCCCAAAGAAGAATGCCCGTAAATGAATAGGGAGCTGCAGGCTGCAGAGCCCACATGTGCTGGGTTCCGTCTCTGTTACAGCTACTGTCTGTTTTTTAACATCAGTGACTAGTTTTGTCCATCTGAGGTCTGATTTTGTTTGACATCAGTGATCAGCTTTTTAAAAATATCAATTAGGATTAAAAGAGAAACAAGGTACTGGCGTGTTTGTCTTAGACACTAGACGCAAAAGGGTTAAATGTAAATCCAAAGTCATGGGTCTACACAGCTTATAGCATTCTTGACTCTGATCCTATAGTAACAGGCAGCTGGCAAGTCTATAAATAATGTCAATTTTTTATACTCATTGTTCCTAAGGTTACAAAGTAATGCTTACACCACATCTATTTCATCTATTTCAAATCAATTTCCTGCAAATGCCTTTCACAACTATATTGTTTTTATTAACAAATTAAAACACAGCATATTTGGGCGATGTATTTTTTTGTTCCACACAAATTTGCAGGGATCAGACAAGATTATAAAGAAGATAAAATTGTCATATGCAGAGACTTTCCTTCAGAAGGGCTTATGAAATTATTCTTTCACTATTCAAAATGGGAAATCATAAAACAAGGAGATTATTACAAATCCTTGGCATAAATTCACATGAAGACTGCCTGCCAACATTTTAATTAAGGACAACAGCTTGGCTTAAACAAATATACTTGAGAGAATGTTGACCAAAGGTCAGTTTGTCCAAGGGGCAGTCGATGGAACACAAGATTGTACACACAAGCTATGTCACATTTCTCCTTGACACCCTTTGGAAGGGAACATCCTCCTTCCCCTTGCCTGCCCAGAACCGGAACTGTTGAAACACTCCACTGGGTCTGACAGCTGGGTTCTGTGGAAATATAAAAGCCGGTGCTGCAGGAATTTCTGAAGGCAGCAACCCCGTGCCACTGGGATCAAGCAGGATTCCCGAGATGGAAGAGGGCTGATCTTCCTCCTGCCTATGACTTGATTCTCAACAAATGTTCTGGTAAGATTTGCTGAACTACTTCTGAATGCAGAATGACACAGATTTTCCCTGCCAGCACATAGGAATAACTTCCCAAGATTAAATATATATATATATATATATATATATATATATTCAAGAAAAAAAATTGAAATCAGCTGACAAAAATACCCAAGAAATGCATCCCTTGATTCCTAATGTCACCTTCTTCATGAGTCACATTTTCTTATGGCCTAAGCAGCTCCCTGATTGTAAATTAAACATCGCATGAATAACTTGCTTGATGGTATTCTAGCGATCTAAGGTTAATGTTCAACTATTAACGAGAAATAAGATTTCAGGTTCTATGGCCTGAGAAGAGTACCACTGGGGTACCATGTAGCTCATTCTGTTTAAGGCATATAATAAAGAAGGAACGTTAAGCGCTAGAAGAATGTGAGCCAATGAAGAAATTGATGTGAAAAGAATCTGTCCCCTGGGCTGGGGTATTTTATGTTTCAATATTGAAACTTGAACATTTTTTTTGCATCAGAAAAGTTATTCTTAGTTGTCGGCAGAGTAAATCCATGTTATCCTGCATTCTGAAGCAGTTCAGCTGAATCTAATTAGAACATCTGCAGATTTATGCAGCTTTCTGTATATTAAAGTCCTACCCTTGTGAAATAAATATTTCTCCTCAATCCTTTATTTTTACCCATCTCAGTGTTAATCAGACTAATATGGTATAAATTTCAACAACCACTTTTATGATGGTAGGATGGATGGTCGCATACAAATCTAAAACATCAGGACCCTATAAATAGTGTCGGTGTGCACTAGATCTCAATGCCTTCCACTGGCCATCAATTTTGGCACAGAGAAAGGGAAACAATTATAAGCTCAGTCATTTGCTTCTTGTAACTAGTTTTTTCAGGGATTTTTCAAGGTGACCCAGGCATTTTTTGCATATTAAGGAGAACCTCTTCAGCTTGGTTTCTCTTGATAGAGAATTCATTGACTCATGTAGAAAATTATACAAAAACAAAATCAATTTGCTTTTGCCACTTAAATAAATTACAGAGATTCATATAAAAAATGAGGTTTTTCCAGAGTTAACTTTAAAATATTCCAACTCCCTTGGAAATCTAATCCACTGCCTTTCATGGGTAATAAGGTACCTAGATGCTAACTTCACACTAGGACTTTTAAAAAATCTTAAACAGCCTGTGTCGGAAAAGGTTAATGTCAATGTCACGAGTAATTTCTCCATTAGTTTCATAACCCCTCAAGGTGTAATTGATGTGAAAAGAATCTGTCCCCTGGGCTGGGGTATTTTATGTTTCAATATTGAAACTTGAACATTTTTTTTTGCATCAGAAAAGTTATTCTTAGTTGTTGGCAGAGTAAATCCATGTTATCCTGCATTCTGAAGCAGTTCAGCTGAATCTAATTAGAACATCTGCAGATTTATGCAGCTTTCTGTATATTAAAGTCCTACCCTTGTGAAATAAATATTTCTCCTCAGTCCTTTATTTTTACCCATCTCAGTGTTAATCAGACTAATATGGTATAAATTTCAACAACCACTTTTATGATGGTAGGATGGATGGTTGCATACAAATCTAAAACATCAGGACCCTATAAATAGTGTCGGTGTGCACTAGATCTCAATGCCTTCCACTGGCCATCAATTTTGGCACAGAGAAAGGGAAACAATTATAAGCTCAGTCATTTGCTTCTTGTAACTAGTTTTTTCAGGGATTTTTCAAGGTGACCCAGGCATTTTTTGCATATTAAGGAGAACCTCTTCAGCTTGGTTTCTCTTGATAGAGAATTCATTGACTCATGTAGAAAATTATACAAAAACAAAATCAATTTGCTTTTGCCACTTAAATAAATTACACAGATTCATATAAAAAATGAGGTTTTTCCAGAGTTAACTTTAAAATATTCCAACTCCCTTGGAAATCTAATCCACTGCCTTTCATGGGTAATAAGGTACCTAGATGCTAACTTCACACTAGGACTTTTAAAAAATCTTAAACAGCCTCTGTGTCGGAAAAGGTTAATGTCAATGTCACGAGTAATTTCTCCATTAGTTTCATAACCCCTCAAGGTGTTTCCCATTCATCTTAAATTAAAATTAACTTGAGGGAATCCCCTGGTGGTCCAGGGGTCAGGACTCGGCCCTTCCACGTGGGGTTCGATCCTTGGTCAGGGGGGAAGAATCTTATTTTGGGGGGGATTTCCCTGGCTGTCCAGTGGTTAAGAACTAACATTGCGAGGGGTATGGGTTTGATCCCTGGTTGGGGAACTAAGATCCCACAAAGCGGTGCACAGTGCAACCAAAAAATAAATTTGGAAAAGTTAATTTGAATTGTCTCAGGCTGAGAAGCAGCACAGTGAGAAGAGGCCCAGGCCTGGCCTCAGAGAGCCCTGCCTCAGTCCACCTGTGTCGCTGACCAGCGTACGCCGCCGGGCCGCCTACCTGGAAGCTGCCTTGTATCAGGCGACCTTGAAGCTCAAAGTTTTCTTCAGTAAAATGGAGATAATAACACTTACCTTTACACGGTGGCTCTAGCGGTAAAGAACCCTCCTGCCAGTGCAGGAGAGGTAAGAGATACAGGTTCAGTCCTTGGGTCGGGAAGATCCCCTGGAGGAGGGCACAGCAACCCACTCCAGTGATATCGCCTGGAGAGCCCCGTGGACAGAGGAGCCTAGCGGGCTACAGTCCATAGAGCCACAGAGAGGCAGACATGACTGAAGCCGCTTAGCATGCATGCATGAAGATTCAGTGAAGCAATGTGTGGACCTGTGATGAGCTCAATAAGCAAGAATGGAAACAGAGATGGGGACCTGAGAAGGGGAGCATGTGAAAAAGAGAGCATTCCTTGGCAACTTAAAAAAAAAAAAAAACTGTACCGTGTGTTTAATTTTAAAAAGAAAGCATTGTCAACTCCCCGGAGATTGTTTTAAATACATTCCATCCGTGTACTCTAGCCATGCTACAGTTTAAAGCAGTGATTCTCCAAGTGCCAGCTGAGGGCAGCAGTAGCAGCATCTCCTGGAAAAGTCTTAGAAATGCAAATCCTTGGGTCCCACCCCTGCCTGCCAACTCAGAAACTTTGAAGATGAGGCCAGCAGCCTGTGTTAAGCAAGCCCTCCAAAGCACGCGCAACGTTGAGCAACAGTCTTCAGCCTTCCTTCAAGTGCCAGCCCAACCCCGAAGCTTCCTCTGTAAGGATGCGAAGATTCCTGGTAGACTTGCTAACTGATCTGAATCCTCACTTCCTCCCTCTTGGCATTAGTCTCCTGTCTTTTATTCAGGACTAATTGATGTTCACACTTGCCAATTAGTCAATGTTACAATTCAAATGGCCACAGCTGTATCCAGAATTAACATGAAAAGTTTCCTGAAATATTTGAGTGGGTTTTTCTTAAAATACATTGTGGACTTCCTGTTTGAAAAACAAGCATTTGGACTTATTTTTATTCGAGGATGAATGTATATTCATGTATCGTAGTCATTGCTTCCCATGAAAGACTTTCCTGGTGGCTCAGACGTTAAAAAAATCTGCCTGTGATGCAGGGGTTCAACCCCTGGGTTGGGAATATCCCCTGGAAAAGGAAATGGCTCATTGCTTCCTCTATATAAGTATTTTACATGTTCATTCAATACAAACTGCTAAAAACTAGTTTGTCAAAACTTCTACAAACTTAGATTATATCTGAGCTCAGTACCAAGGATCAGAAGGAATCCCTTAAAGAGATGGAGGAAGGTGGAGAGTTTCTGGTGGAGGTTAGTTATCACAAGCAACAGCTGGGTGTTTTTCAAAACGTGAACGTAAGTCAATGGAGAAGTGGTGGGAAAATATAATTAAAAACAGGTTTTTTCTCCCAATCCAGGAAATCTCTCAACAAATGTAGAAGAGAAAGAGAACAATCTTATTACTGAATTAGCCTTGAGTCAGAATGTGACACCCATTATAGGCAGTCCACTAAGAGATTAGGAAGACGGCAAGACTTCCCCCTTTCACAAAATCCAGCGGATCAGCCCTTTCCGCACATGTTCTCAAGATAAACAGCAGCTAGGCAAGTAAGAGGACTTGACGGCACCATTTGTCACACAGCTCTTCCCAATTTTACTCACTAGTTGGGGTGACCATCTGTGTTAGCTAATTGGCTTTATCCAAAGGAAAAATTAACTTCTCTTTATGACAAGAAGTAGTTTTGGAACTGGGAGCGAGGCACCGCTGAAGTTAGGCTCCTTCCCTCCCACAGAATCTAGGCAATGGGGCCCTCTCTTCCTGGACGTTGACATTTCAAAGAGACAGCAGAAATAATTTAACAATTACAAGTGCTCTAAAATAAATGCTCTAAGAATAGAGAGTAGGAGAAAGTCTCTTCCCTTATTTTCAACAGGGAGAATCAAGCCTGTTATTTTTCATTTGGATTTGTCCTTGCAAGAGGCATGAATTAAAGTCCACAGGAGACTAGAATTTGCAGGGACTTAGGCTCTCAGAGAAATGGAAACCCACGGAAGGTCTATGACATGGTTTGATTTATATCATTAATGAGACATTTAGCCCCCTTGATATGATATAATATTGGGAAGGGCATGACATTGCTCTCTGTCATGATTTTCTTGCCAAAAATGCCCAGCCTAAATCTTGTTGAGTAAAAATCTTATATACCCTAAGTGTATGAGGTTCCCTGAAACTAGTCTGAGCAAAGGAAAAAGAAAGATAAAATCAAAGTGAACCTCTGATTCATATGTCTTAAGACTAGATAATTAACACTGGACAATTATCAATAGGCTCAAATAAGCATAATAGAATGCATGATTCTATTCAGTTACACAGTAATTAGTCTATTCTTTTGGGCAATGGATAGCCCTGGGGCTCTTCCTTCTGGGGGCCTGGTTTTCCAGTTGGTTTGTTGTTTCCATAAAGCATATAGCTCTAAGTCCACAGTCCGGCCCAAGACGGAGTCCTGCTTTCAAGATGGAGCCTGTTCTGTTTCCTCCTTCAACATATATATGTCATACTATTAATGAAGACAACACTGCAACCTTCTAAATGCTAATAACAACTGACTTGTAATTTTCTGACCACAATCATCACTTTTTATTTGTAGCATAATAATTTGCATGCATGTTTTATATTCCAATTTAAAGCATAAGCTTCCGCATTTTCTGGGGAAAAGAGAATTTAATATGTTGTGTGTTCTTAAGCTGGTGCTGCTAACTTGCTTCAGTCGTGTCCGACTCTGTGCGACCCCAGAGATGGCAGCCCACCAGGCTCCCGCGTCCCTGGGATTCTCTAGGCAAGAACACTGGAGTGGGTTGCCATTTCCTTCTCCAATGCATGAAAGTGAAAAGTGAAAGTGAAGTTGCTTAGTTGTATCCGACTCTTAGCGACCCCATGGACTGCAGCCCACCAGGCTCCTCTGTTCATGGGATTTTCCAGGCAAGAGTACTGGAGTGGATTGCCATTGCCTTCTCTGTGTTCTTAAGGGCAAGTTAATAAAAGAATAGCAATAAGCAATAATAACATTTTTCAGTGATTATCACTTTAGGCACTGTAACAAGATTATATAAAATTTGCCTTCCACGGATATTATGATACAGTGATGTGTGCAGTGGTGCCATGTCTATGTCACACAGATGTTTAGGGTTTCATAGTACAAAATGAGGAGTCTGGTATTTAAATCTGGATATGTCTGCCTGCACCTTATATGCTCATCTCTCACACTGTATAGATTATGCCCAACCATGGACTTAGAAGAAAGATTCTAATACATTTCTAGTAATAAGAGTAGCAGCTGTTTCTTCCAGGATGAGAACAATAAACAACAGACACCGGTAGTCTAAGATGGTCTCAATACTCTGGTGTATGAGAATTCTATTCAGTCATGTCTCCGTAGTGTAGACATGAATTACTCAAATTGTTACCGAGTCTAAGCTTGCTCTCTAGATGCATAAATTGGAGAGAGTGAATTACAGGCCAATGAATCAGAGGCAGTTGGGTGACTGAGAGGATACAGACTAAAGTCTCAAAATATCCATTTTATGGGGTCTGCACACCAGGTTCTTCTGTGGATCAGGAAACAAAGTAAAAAGTCCAATAATCTTGCAAGTATATCCAAGGGCGGCAAGCCTCAGGCAGGGGATGTGTTAATTTTTTCCTTCCTGGCATCTCCAGATGGACAAGGTTCTGAACAAAGGCTCTTTAGCTCAACAGTTAGGCAGTTGATCTTTAGGTCAGCAGAGAGGCAGGATTCCCTGAGGCTGGCCATTATGTATGATTTTAAAGACAAAAGCAACTAAAAACAAGTCAAAGAAACAGAATCAGAGCTGATTTTTCCATGCAATATCTCAAGGAAAATTCTAGGAATTACTGCACTGAGGCTTTTAAAACTGATAGGCTGTAAGAAATAGATTTTGGGTACGATGGATTCTCCTTGAAAATAGATTATGTCTTGGCACACAATGATGCACATTTCCAAATTAGTGGGAATAAAATGTGCACCAGTCTGAACCTAACCGTCAGTCCCAGTGGTTTTTGCTTTATGTAGGAAAAGATTTGAGTTATACTTATCAGTGGCAGACTTTATTTTTTGGGGAGCTACAAAATCACTGCAGATGGTGACTGCAGCCATGAAATTAAAAGACGCTTACTCCTTGGAAGAAAAGTTATGACCAACCTAGATAGTATATTCAAAAGCAGAGACATTACTTTGCAGACAAAGGTCTGTCTAGTCAAGGCTATGGTTTTTCCTGTGGTCATGTATGGAGGTGAGAGTTGGACTGTGAAGAAGGCTGAGCGCTGAAGAACTGATGCTTTTGAACTGTGGTGCTGGAGGAGACTCTTGAGAGTCCCTTGGACTTCAAGGAGATCCAACCAGTCCATTCTGAAGGAGATCAGCCCTGGGATTTCTTTGGAAGGAATGATGCTAAAGCTGAAACTCCAGTACTTTGGCCACCTCATGCAAAGAGTTGACTCATTGGAAAAGACTCTGATGCTGGGAGAGATTGAGGGCAGGAGGAGAAGGGGACGACAGAGAATGAGATGGCTGGATGGCATCACGGACTTGACGGATGTGAGTCTGAATGAACTCCTGGAGTTGGTGATGGACAGGGAGGCCTGGCGTGCTTCGATTCATGGGGTCGCAGAGAGTCGGACACAACTGAGCGACTGAACTGAACCGAACCAGTTGTCCACGCTGGTCCTGTAGTCCACACCAATCATTTCTCCTGATGATTTTGGTCTTTGGGATGGGCATTTTTGTTTGCTTGTATTTGTTTATGAATATTGTTCTGGAAAGGACACTGAAAACAAACTTCCCAGGAACAAGTCTTGCTAACTGTGCTGCAGTCCCTCTGGCCTCTTTAGATTCTGCCAACTTCTTTGACAACTTGAAGACACCGTAGCTTTTCACTTTGTTTGGGCAATCCTTCCTAAGCTGTGGAGAAGGAAAGTGCAACTCACTCCAGAATTCTTGCCTGGAGAACTACATGGACAGAGGAGCCTGGCGGGCTACAGTTCATGGGGTTGCAAAGAGTCAGACACGACTGAACAACTATTACTCATGTTTACTACGTCTATTCATCCTTCGCGTATTGGCTGAGGTGTTGATTCTCTGAGAAAACCTCTGCCTGTCATTGAAAGTGTGTCTTTATGGGGCTTCCCTATAGTAGTCATTGGTTAAAAATCTACTTTGTAACTGCCTTTCAATTTTAGGCAACAGATTCGATCCCTGATCCAGGAACTAAGATCCCACATGCAGAGGAGCAACTCAGCCGTTTTGACACAATGAAAGATCCCGCCTCGTGCAACGAAGATCCCACCAGTCAACTAAAATCTGACACAGTCAAATAAATGAAGATTTTCAAAAGTAGATTTTCATTATTCATTCTCATGTGGGCACCTTGTTCTAATTATAATTTTATATCCTTATTTGTGAGTTTGCTTAATGTTTGTCTTCTCCTATTAATCTGAGCATGTGAGACTATGAACATGGTTGTTTTGCATGGATATACATCCATAATCAAGACTATGCCTAAACTCATCTGGGACCCATACACTATTGAATGACTGAATGAATAATTTTTGTCAGTGGTGCCAATGTTTGAGAATTAAGGCATTCAATTCTGTCTGAAATCCATTTGGTTTAATAACAGACTTCTGTCCCTGTTACTCCATGTTTATGCCAATATTCAGCCCTAGAAGTAATGGTGTAACTTGATTTTAGCATCACCAAAGAGAATTAATACAAGCTATGCTAATACACACACTGTGTCGCTCAGCAAGCAGAACTAGATTCCTGTACACACACTCATCACTGTTTGTCCAGTAGTCTGAGATAAAGTCCAGACCATTTCTGTTCTTGATCAAGCCCATCTTTGCATGAAATGTTCCCTTGGTATCTCTAATTTTCTTGAAGAGATCTTTAGTCTTTCCCATTCTGTTGTTTTCCTTTATTTCTTTGCATTGATCCCTGAAGAAGGCTTTCTTATCTCTTCTTGCTGTTCTTTGGAACTTTGCATTCAGATGCTTATATCTTTCCTTTTCTCCTCTGCTTTTCACCTCACTTCTTTTTAGAGCTATTTGTAAGGCCTCCCCAGAAAGCCATTTTGCTTTTTTACATTTCTTTTCCATGGGCATGGTCTTGATCCCCATCTCCTGTACAATGTCACAAACCTCATTCCATAGTTCATCAGGCACTCTATGTATCAGATCTAAGCCCTTAAATCTATTTCTCACTTTCACTATATAATCATAAGGAATTTGATTTAGGTCATACCTGAATGGTCTAGCAGTTTTCCCTACTTTCTTCAATTTGAGTCTGAATTTGGCAATAAGGAGTTCATGATCTGAGCCACAGTCAGCTCCTGGTCTTGTTTTTGTTGACCGTATAGAGTTTCTCCATCTTTGGCTGCAAATAATATAGTCAATCTGATTTCAATGTTGACCATTTGGTGATGTCCATGTGTAGAGTCTTCCCTTGTGTTTTTGGAAGAGGGTGTTTGCTATGACCAGTGCATTTTCTTGGGAAAACTCTATTAGTCTTTGCTCTGCTTCATTCTGCATTCCAGGGCCAAATTTGCCTGTTACTCCAGGTGTTTCTTGACTTCCTACTTTAGCATTCCAGCCCCCTATAATGAAAAGGACATCTTTTTGGGGTGTTAGTCCTAAAAGGTCTTGTAGGTCTTCATAGAAACATTCAGCTTCAGTTTCTTCAGGATTACTGGTTGGGGGACAGACTTGGGTAACTGTGATATTGAATGGTTTGCCTTGGAGACGAACAGAGATCATTCTGTTGCTTTTGAGGTTGCATCCAAGTACTGCATTTCGGACTCTTGTGTTGACCATGATGGCTACTCCATTTCGTCTAGTGATTTCTGCCCACAGTAGTAGATGTAATGGTCATCTGAGTTAAATTCACCCATCCAGTCCATTTTAGTTCATTGATTTCTAGAATATCGATGTTCACCCTTGCCATCTCTTGTTTGACCACTTCCATTTGCTTTGATTCATGGACCTGACATTCCAGTTTCCTATTCAATATTGCTCTTTACAGCATCGAATCTTGCTTCTATCACCAGTCACATGCACAACTGGGTATTGTTTTTGCTTTGGCTCCATCCCTTCATTCTTTCTGGAGTTATTTCTCCACTGATCTCCAGTAGCATACTAGGTACCTAATGACCTGGGGAGTTCCTCTTTTGGTATCCTATCATTTTGCCTTTTCATACTGCTTATGGGTTCTCAAGGCAAGAATGGGAAAGACTAGAGATCTCTTCAAGAAAATTAGAGATACCAAGGGAATATTTCATGCAAAGATGGGCTTGATAAAGGACAGAAATAGTCTGCACCTAACAGAAGCAGAAGATATTAAGAAAAGGTAGCAAGAATCCACAGTAGAACTGTACAAAAAAGATCTTCACAACCCAGATAATCATGATGGTGTGATCACTAATCTAGAGCCAGACATCTTGGAATGTGAAGTCAAGTGGGCCATAGAAAGCATCACTATGAACAAAGCTGTGTGGATCACAATAAACTGTGGAAAATTCTGAAAGAGATGGGAATACCAGACCACCTAACCTGCTTCTTGAGAAATCTGTATGCAGGTCAGGAAGCAACAGTTAGAACTAGACATAGAACAACAGACTGGTTCCAAATAGGAAAAGGAATATGTCGAGGCTGTATATTGTCACCCTGTTTATTTAACTTCTATGCAGAGTACATCATGAGAAACGCTGAACTGGAAGAAACACAAGCTTGAATCAAGATTGCTGGGAGAAATATCAGTAACCTCAGATATGCAGATGACACCACCCTTATGGCAGAAAGTAAAGGGGAACTCAAAAGCTTCTTTATGAAAGTGAAAGAGGAAAGTGAAAAAGTTGGCTTAAAGCTCAACATTCAGAAAATGAAGATCATGGCATCCAATCCCATCACTCCATGGGAAATAGATGGGGAAACAGTGGAAACAGTGTCAGACTTTATTTTTTTGAGCTCCAAAATCACTGCAGATGGTGATTGCAGCCATGAAATTAAAAGACGCTTACTACTTGGAAGAAAAGTTATGACCAACCTAGATAGTATATTCAAAAGCAGAGACATTACTTCGCCAACAAAGGTCCGTCTAGTCAAGGCTATGGTTTTTCCTGTGGTCATGTATGGATGTGAGAGTTGGACTGTGAAGAAGACTGAGCACCAAAGAATTGATGCTTTTGAACTGTGGTGCTGGAGGAGACTCTTGAGAGTCCCTTGGACTGCAAGGAGACCCAACCAGTCCATTCTGAAGCAGATCAGCTCTGGGATTTCTTTGGAAGGAATGATGCTACAGCTGAAACTCCAGTACTTTGGCCACCTCATGCAAAGAGTTGACTCATTGGAAAAGACTCTGATGCTGAGAGGGATTGGGGGCAGGAGGAGAAGGGGACGACAGAGGATGAGACGACTGAATGGCATCACAGACTCGATGGACGTGAGTCTGAGTGAACTCCGGGAGATGGTGATGGACAGAGAGGCCTGGCGTGCTGCGATTCATGGGGTCGCAAAGAGTCAGACATGACTGAGTGACTGAACTGAACTGAACTGAGATAAGGCCCTATTGTTGCTCTCAAGGGAGCTTTGTCCCCTGAGAGTTCCATGGGTGTATAACTCTCTTCCAGTTCCCAAGCACATTTGGCTTTATATGTAAAAGACCAAGTGCCAGAGTTCCTTGACCATTCATTCACTCAACTGATTGTCAGTGGTGTCTATTACCTCCTATGGTATCTCCCCGGAGTGAGATCTCCCCAACCTGGGAGCCTGCAGTAATGACCAGAGCAAATACCTGCGAATACGGGTGACTTTGATTATGATGATCACCGTTTTCAGGACACTGCAAGGATCCTCTTCTGCTCTCATGCCAGCAGTAGTCTTTCAGCAAGGGTGTTGTTTGGGGCTCTCTTTTTAATATCTCCATTTTTAGATGAACATATACTGACTTAAAGCAATTAAGTGACTTATTTCAAGGGACAGATCAGCAACTCTTACCGTACAGTAATGTTACCTACTTCTGTGGCATTGCTCTTTTTTCTCATTCTCTCTTGGCTCTAAGAACTTTTCATCTTTGATCAAAGGCTAAGAAGAACATTTCAATTGAATGTTTCTCATCGTTTATGAATTGAATTTCTGATTTGAGTCTCATATATGAAATCAATGAATTTTCTTATTCATTGTTCAGGGAGCCAGGTAAGCCTCTGATCAAATCTACAATCTGTTGAAGTTCTCAGGGCCAGAGGTAACCAGGAAAATATATCAAGGTACCCATTTCCCTCTTGATTTATTCATAACCGAATACCGAATGTTTGCAATGTCACTATATGTTTGTTATATTAAATGACAGACTGAGTCACAAATACCATGGAAATTCTTAAGGAAGATATATATTTATCTTATAAAAAATAAATAAATAAAAGAAACAAGAGGTTCCTGAGTACCTGCTTTGCCATACATGAGCTTGCAGACCTTGGACAAGTTGTTAACTCTTTTTCAATTTTAGCTTCCTCTTTTGGAGTATGGTAATGTTAGCTATGCTGGCAAATACCAAATTCTTTGAGAGTATCAGATTGGATCTCAATTTGAAATTTTATTATAATTTGGAGAATATATTAATGAAAAAGAGAAGGAATAGAGAGAATAAGATAAGGGGGACCCAGGCTAAGTGATCAACTATAACAATGCACTGAAAAGAGAGGTTAAAAATCACATCAGAATGAAGAATTTATGGAAATGAAGGAGTCTGGACTTTAGTTTTTATTCTGAATATTTGCTGGTATTAGGCACCTAGATTGATGAGCTATTAGATCCATTGGCTAGTGAACTATAGCATAAATAAATGAGACCATGGTACCATTCCACTGGCTTGAAGGACAAAAGCAATGCTCTTTGCTTGGGAATAAAGAATAGGAATATCTGAAATAATCAACATTTTATGTTTCTCTTGGTCTTCTATACTTTCTGACCAGGGAATATGTTTTTTATATCATTCTAAGTTCAGTTCAATTCAGTTCAGTCTCTCAGTCATGTCTGACTCTTTGCGACTCCATGAATTGCAGCACGCCAGGCCTCCCTGTCCATCACCAACTCCAGGAGTTCACTCAAACTCACGTCCAACGAGTCCGGGATGCCATCCAGCCATCTCATCCTCTGTCGCCCCCTTCTTCTCCTGCCCCTAATCCCTCCTAACATCAGAGTCTTTTCCAATGAGTCAACTCTTGCATGAGGTGGCCAAAGTACTGAGTTTCAGCTTTAGCATCGTCCCTTCCAAAGAAACCCCAGGATCTCCTTCAGAATGGACTGGCTGGGTCTCCTTGCAGTCCAAGGGACTCTCAAGAGTCTCCTCCAACACCACAGTTCAAAAGCATCAATTCTTTGGTGCTCAGCCTTCTTCACAGTCCAACTCTCACATCCATACATGATCACTGAAAAAACCATAGCCTTGACTAGGTGGACCTTTGTTGGCAAAGTAATATCTCTGCTTTTGAATATGCTATCTAGGTTGGTCATAACTTTTCTTCCAAGGAGTAAGCGTCTTTTAATTTCATGGCTGCAGTCACCATCTGCAGTGATTTTGGAGCTCAAAAAAATAAAGTCTGACACTGTTTCCACTGTTTCCCCATCTATTTCTCATGAAGTGATGGGACCAGATGCCACGATCTTTGTTTTCTGGATGATAGACCTCATGTATTGTAAGGACTTGGTAGCTGAAGAAAGAATGAATGTTGGATGAATTACTGAACAAATTGTAGCATTTTATGTGGCTTATTAATCAGTGTTACTCAAAACTTATGTAACTTTCAAACGTATGTAGAAGTATTCTTTCCTCTCCTTTTCTTTCTTCATAGAGGGAAAAGGGATTTGATTGTAAAGGTGTGGATATAGTCCTTGTCACTCAACT
Organism: Madoqua kirkii; assembly: GCA_006408675.1. NCBI lineage: Eukaryota > Metazoa > Chordata > Mammalia > Artiodactyla > Bovidae > Madoqua > Madoqua kirkii. Next base: position 18,452 of record SJYC01069469.1, read on the forward strand.
TGGATTCAGAAAATTAATATATTAGCTAAATTCCCAACAGCTAATTGTATATTTTATTCCAAAAGTCCATGCTCTTTATTTCTCCACATTACTTGTGAATAACACACTCAATAAATTAGTCATTCATGAATCAGCTCAGTTCAGTGCAGTCACTCAGTCGTGTCTGACCTTTGCAACCCCATGGACTGCAGCACACCAGGCTTCCCTGTCCAGCATCAACTCCCGAATCCTACACAAACTCATGTCCATCAAGTCAGTGATGCCATCCAACCGTCTCATCCTCTGTCACCCCCTTCTCCTCTTGCCCTCAATCTTTCCCAGCATCAGGGTCTTTTCTAATGAATCAGCTCTTCCCATCAGTTTGCCAAAGTATTGGAGTTTCAGCTTCAGCGTCAGTCCTTCCAGTGAATACCCAGGACTGATCTCCTTTAGGATGGACTGGTTGGATCTCCTTGCAGTCCAAGGGATTCTTCCAGCCCAGCGTTTCTCATGATGTACTCTGCATAGAAGTTAAATAAGCAGGGTGACAATATACAGCCTTGACGTAAGAAGCAGAATAGACACATTGAAACAGATTTGACCATTTAGCATCTTAAGTTGGTACTTAAAGGAGTGGCAAAAGATGGAATAAAATAGAAGTGCTTTGGAGACAATAGGATATTCTTTGAAAAAGAAAGTTAGACCTCCTTCCTCATACCATTAAGCCAAAACTGATTTCAAATGGATTAAATATCTACACAGGAAAGCCCTAGAAAAAAACACAGAAAACTATTCCATACATTTTTAGAAGAGAAGGCCTTTCTTAGCCAAGGCATAAAAACTGGAACTCATCAAGCAAACGACTAAAATTTAAACTAGAATTTAAAATGTTTGTATGGAAAAATGAAATACCACAAGTAAAAATAAACATTAAATGACTGATTTAAAGAACATATTTGTCAGATGTACAAAAAACAAAAGGTTAAAAGTTTCTATGAATCAATAAAAGAGATATAGTTTAGTAGAAAATACACAAATGTTTCCAAGAGAAAATGATCCACAGAAATGGAAATACAGTTTACAGTAAACATTGAAAAGTGCTTAATTTTTTAAATTATTGAGGCAATGAAAATTAAGTTGTCTGTGAGTTTTTGCCTATAACATTAGTAAAATTTTATTATTTATGATGTTCAAAGGGGCTTCCCTGGTGCTTCAGATTGTAAAAAGTCTGCCTGCAATGCAGGAGACCGGGGTTCAGTTCCTGTGCTGGGAAGATCCCCTGGAGAAGGAAATGGAAACCCACTCCAGCATTCTTGCCTGGAGAATTCCGTGGATGGGGGACCATCTCAGGCTACCGTCCCTGGGGTCACAAAGAGTCAGACACGACTGAACAACCAACACTTTCATATTCATAATGTTCAGGAAGGTGTGAGAAATGGAATCCACAGTGTTTGGGGGAAGGTATAAACTGATACAACTTTTTGAATGACAATCTGACAATATCCCTTAAAATTTAAAAGGCCACACACACTGTTACTTAGATATTTCTCTTCCAGGAAGCCATCTAACATAAATACCCAACATGTGGACAAGGACGTGTGTCCGGAGTGATTATGGCAGTTCTGTTTATAACATGGAAATAAACAGGAATAACTCAACCGTGATCAACTGAGGACTATGAATGGGGCAGAGACACAGTGGTTCAGCTGAAAGGGGGTGTAGAATGCGAACATATAACAGCAATAAACAAAAAGTTAGAATAAGTGTAATAACCATGCAACCATTTCAACACTTATAGCTCAGCTATGATGAAACACTCTCATTAAGAATTATGCTTTAGAACATTTGCTTAAATAGGGAAAGGTCCATGGTTTCCAATGAGGTTACAGTTTTCATGTGTTTAGTGTGACCTATGTTTGCGCATATATCCTCCAGAAAAGACACACAGACACGTTAATGATGATGTCTCTGAGTGGAGCAGGAAAGGGCGTTCCAGGGTAGTTTATTTTTTTCCCCTTTATTTGTATTTCCCGATTTCTTCAATAATCACAACTGACTTCCATAATTAGGGAAATGAAATTTTAACAGGAACAAGATGCAGCATTGGGAGAGGAAGAGGAAGAATTCTTGGAATGAAGGCAAAGTGCTTTATTTTCTCCTTAAGCTTTTCTTTCTTCTCCTTAAGCCCCAACCACCTAAAGTGAAATGCTCCATTCTTATTCTGTACATCTAAATGCAAAATGTTTTAATTTCATCCCCAAAGCATCAATAATACCATCCACACTCACATCTGTTTATCAGTTACATTAGGGGTTTTAGAATTTGTACTGTGGGATCCACGAAGTCTACATTTTGCTGTCAGTCAACACCAGGGATGTTGGAAAGTAGCGTGATGAAATGTGCTAACCCTAGCCTTGGGAGACAATCATTCTATAAAACATGTTTATTTTTTTAAGCAAAGAATGAACACTACATTTCAACTGCTATATATAAAAATATTCACTTTTCAATTTGGAAGTGCAGCTGCAATAGGAAGAGAATATAATGAACTGTAAGAGAAATTTAAAGTTATAAGCTTGTGTGGCCATCCATAAAACCTCTGAAACACTGAGACCATCCAAGGCCCCTCTCTGAATGGATCTTTTATTCCAGCGAGTTGGCACAGTGCAAGATGCCCTGCATTGTTCTGACATCACACCAGGGTGAAACCCCACAGTTCTGTTGACATCAATACAATGGCCTACAATGTATTTTTTATAGCCTCTGTAGGTGTTCTGAAAGGACTCCATTGGTAGAAATGTTTTTCTTTTTTAATTTGCAGGAAAATCCCTGCAATGAATAGAGCACAAAAGCATTTCAATTTCCTAGGAAAAACTGGAATCTATTTAAAAATGTGACAGTAAGCATACAAATAGAAATAAATTTCAAAGGAAACATATAAAACACTTCTCCTGTGTCGCGGTCCATTATGCAAACTCTTCACATCTTAGCATAATGCAGTAAAGAAACTAGTTTATCAGGAAACTTGTGTATAATGAACCTCAGCAGATCAAGAGAAACTTAATTTTGAAGTAGACATGGTTTTATCTCTCCCTCAGCTCTTCTGTTCTCATGCTTCCTGGTCTTAATCAAAATTATCTTTGAACTCTTATGAGTTTTTTGGAGGACTTCATGGCTCCTCTATCAAATTCCAGAAACCAAAATATAAAATATTATCTGAATGGCCATGTGGATAATATGGGATGAAACTGAACCAGTGGGAAACCAGACAAGTAAAGAACAGATGCAAAGTCTGGGCTCCAGAGGTCTTGGGTACTGAGTACTCAAGTGTAAGCTGCTAAGTCGCTTCAGTCGTATCCGACTCTGTGCGACCTCATGGACTGCAGCCTACCAGGCTCCTCCATCCATGGGATTTTCCAGGCAAGAGTACTGGAGTGGGGTGCCATTGCCTTCTCCTGTACTCAAGTGTAAGAAGAGCTCAGAATCTTGTTAGATGCAGCTTGACTCAGAAGCTGAAGAAGCACAAAAGAAACCACTCACCAAAACCAGTTATCTCAGCCATGCACGTGGATTCGTTTCCTACGACCTTCACGTTGTGTGAAACAACAGTCCCAAAAGGACAGGAAGGTACTTCATTGGGGTGCTAGCTTAATTAGAAGTTAATATAGAAAGATATAGATAGATATTAAATGAAAATAGTATAATATAGTGTGCTTACATTGACATGGGCTCTACTGTATATGTGTCAAAATGAAATGATTTAAGACTCTATCATACATACTGTATCTGCTCTCTTATATCAGCATATCCATATAGTACAATATCCACTTAATAGTAATTCTGTCCAAAAACACATAGAACACCCAAGATAAAGGCATTAGTAAGAATGAACGCCGTCATTAATTTAAAAAATTCTATTGGAAACAATTTGAGTTTTAATATGTCAGAGGAAGTAAGAATTTTTTCTAATTTTTTTTACATTGTGGGAAAATATAAATAAACATCAAATTGACTATTTTAGCCATCTATAACCAAATGTACAGTTCAGCAATATTAAGTACATCACTGGACTATCACCACCATTCATGTCCAGAATTTTTCATCTTCCCAAACTGAAATCCGTACTCATTAAACAATAACTACTCATAATAAAAAAAATTTCAATAGAGGAAGAATATCAATCAATGTACAACATCATTTTAAATGTTGTCAAAGTTAGAATGAAGAAAATAGATTTTGGTGTTAGATGTTTCCCAACCTATAAATGCTACACCTAGTTTATCTTTGGATTCATTCTGTAATCTTGAACTTGTTTCCTTGTGTTTTGTTTCCTCTCTTGTTTTTCCAGAACAAAAAATGTTATTTATTAACTAGCACTTTATTAGATTCATATTTATTATCTGATTAGCTAGCTATTTCCACTTACCCCAAAGAACACAGGGAAAAACACTCATCATTGTTTATTCTGTAAGTCCAATGGGCCCTTTTTACTTTTTTATATGTTAGATCATTTTACAAATAAATTACAGAAGAATAAAGATAAAAATTTTAAACTATTTAAAACTTTATAAGAATTTAAACACAATAAACCTCATTTGAGCAAGCCAATTCTAGAAGATGCACAAGCATCGGAAAAGATGAAATAATGCTGTCATTCATGCTTCTGTGTGAGTCTTGCCACAAAATACAGGCATATTGAAGTCTTTCTTGGTTGGATGACAAACTGGATAAGAATGCTCTGTTTTCTTTTGTGTCCTTAGAAATAAACTGTTCGCTCAGTGATTTTTAAATTTGGGGAAATTCATGCTAGATAGCTCCATCTGAAAACTAATAATCTCAAAGTTTGCTTATATGAACAGTTTATGATCTGCCTCTTTGGATTTATCCTTTGATTCCTCCTATAATTTTGAACCAGTTTCTTCTATTCCTTCCTCTTGCCATTTTGAGCAGAAATGTAAAATTCAGAATTCTCAACCTTTTCGATGAAAACTAAAAGCAGATCACAAGGATGATGTCTTCAGTCTTACAATTCTTCAAATATGATACAATACTCTCAGCGACATATTACATACATGACATATTATTATGTCATTTTCAGAGGGCTTCAAATTTAGGGGGTTCTATTGTTCTCACACTTTCTTATCATTCCAGTCTTTTTTGGTCTCGTTAATGATTGTTGAGTAATGATTAAATAATTCCTAAGATGATAAACTAGGATGATGTTCCAAGATATAAAAAGTAATGATAAGAATAAGATCACTAAGATCTCACATTTTATATTTACAAAATATTTAATGGACCTATTACAAGATTAAATGAGCTCTTCCTATTTAATAGATAATGGCAAATTTTCTCTTTGTTCTTTAGAAGGTTTTGAAGAAAGAATAAAAGTCATAAGGTGCCAGCCTTTATCTTTTCATGCTGTTCGTGGGGTTCTCAAGGCAAGAGCCCTGCAGCGGTTTGCCACGGGACTCTCCAGTGGGCCACGTTTTCTCAGAACTCTCCGCCGTGACCCGTCCGTCTTGGGTGGCCCTGCAGGGCATGGCTCGTAGTTTCATTGAGTTACACAAGGTGGGAACCCTGTGATCGTTTTGGTTGCATTTCTGTGATCGCGGGTTTTGTTCTGGAGGCCGTGGGGTTGCAGTTGCCTCTTCTGTCCATCCTCTGACGGGGCTTCCTGAGGGGAGGGGCTGGTCCATGGGGCTGCACAGAGTCAGACACTGCCCAGTGTCTGAACAGCAAACCGGTCCTTACAAATAGTTAACCTGTCCAAAAAATAAACTCCAAAACTAAAACTAAATCCAATGGATCCCAATGAAATAAATTTATTATAGAAGTACATTTTGTATCACTAATATAATTAGAAAACCAATAATGCCTTGTGTATCTGTTAGGATGATGTTCCTTTAAACACCCACTTAAACTAACAACCACTTAAATGGAAAAACGTCTCATAAAAAAGCAGTCAAGAGCTGGCTGTGGTAGTGCGTTGGTTATTAGGGATCAGTTTCCTTCTTAGCTTCCTGCCTTGCCTTTCTCAGCGCGAGTCATTTGTCCTCAGGATGGTTCACGGTCTGATTCGATCGTTGCTGCTCTAGCCATCTCATCTCTATAAGAAGCAGAAAGGAAGAACAGGGCTGTGACAGAAAAGTACACAGCTCTCGGATGATCAGCTCTCCTTAAGCAGCCTTCCTAGAGGTTACACTTGGCATTTCTGCTCATCTCACTGGCCAGAACTAAGACACACGATCACGTCCAGTTGTAACGCAGGTTAGATTGGATATATTGCCGCCAATTAACAAAGAGCCTCCTGTAGTAAAGACGAAGAGAAAATGAATATAGACTAGGTAACCAAGATTTTGTGCCACAACCACCAAAAACCAGAAGGCAATTACAACACATATAAGAAAAAATAACGTTGTAGATAGATAGACATTATTGAGAACTGAAGTTCAAAGCCCAAAAGCTTTTCTCGGTTGGTTAGAAAGGGAAAGTATCAAGTGCTAGAAAAATGTTAGCAATTTTCTCCTCGACTTTATTCAAAAGTACTGTAAAGGACAATAACAGTTTCCCCTGATGATTTGATTTAGTATTAAATATTATTAATAGTATGTTTACATAGCACTTAAAATCACCTCCTGAATGACCAGAGGTATGCCTCGAGATTGAGGAATTCTAAATTAGGATTTTGGAATTTATAGCTAAACAGGCACTTAGACATTATCTACCCATAGAATCATAAACTCGTAAAATTTAAAATTATTTCAGAAGGAATCTTTCTCATTAAATAGGGTTATTTTTAAAAACACCTTAGGAGGCAAGTTATCTAAACTCTGTTTTAACTCTTGGAAGTGTTGAACCATAGAAATGAAGATGGAGTCAGTTATTGGTAACCAATTTCATTTTAAAACCTTTCTAATCCTAGAAAATGCTTCCTTATACAAAATTTAAATATGCATTCTAATACAACTTACCCTATTTCACCTCTGTAACTGTACAGAAAATGAAATTTAATCACTTTTCCACATATAAATCCCCTAAAATTTTATCTACTTTTATTCATTTATAACTTCTACTTATTCATTCTTTATTTGAAAGATATCTTAAAATATTTTACATAAAAAATAAAATTTATACAAATAAAAAGCCCCTTGTCCTTCCCTGAATCCTACAGAGGGAACCACTATTACAAGCTTGTTATCAGTTATTCCAGGTCTTTATCTCTTTATGCACACAAGGAAATATATTGTTTAGTGGAGTTTTCCCATAAATTATAATGCATACATATTATATGCAACACGGTTTTTTCACTTAATAGGCCTTGATGGTATTTTGCATTAAAGTTTATGGATCCGTCTCTAACTGCTGCTTGGTATTCTACTGCTGTTATCAAGGATACAACCTATGATAACCCATAGGGTGTTTCCAATTTGTGGCAATTAACAAAACAGCTTTGTAAATTTATTTGTATAGGTACCTTTGTGCATATGTACTTTTGTACAGAATTTCTCTAAATCACCTACAAATGTGCATTTTTAAAAATGGTATATTTTAAAATAGCCAAGTACTAGATCCTACTGGGCTTCCCAGGTGGCACTAACGGTAATGAACTCGCCTGCCCATGCAGGAGATGCAGGGGATGTGGGTTCGATCCCTAGGTTGGGAAGATCCCCTGGAAAAGGAAAGGCCCCACTCCGGTAGTCCTTGCCTGAAAAATTCCATGGGCAGAGGAGCCTGGCGGGCTGCAGCCCATGGGGTCTCCAGAGTTGGACACGGCTGAGCGACTGAGCACAGCACACTAGATGCTATCAGCATTTCTGCCTTTCCCTAACCCAGAGCAAACATTTTCAAGTCATTTGCAACAAAGCCTAGCCTCCAGTTGCTTCAGTCTACCTTTATAGGTCGTGGTTTTTACACCCTTCACTGTCCCAGCCTGCCTCCTGGAGCTGGAGCTGTCTGTTCATCCCTGTAGCTCTCCAGATGTGTTTCCAAGAACGGACTGTAATGGTACAGCTGTACTTTAGCCTGACCTGTGTACAAAATAGGACTGTTACCTATCTTCTTCTGAGCTAGTAGATCTAAGTATTTTGTGAGTCTCTGTTCTCATTAAGAATCTAATGAAAGGTATAAATCCTTTCTCCTGAAAACCAAAATACACATCCATGCACTATGCATAGAAAGTCAGAGGTTTCGGGAAGCAGATCCAAAGGTGAGCACTGATGAATGCAACCCCAAATCACATTCACACTTTAGCAGCCCTCTCACATCATTGTTGATTCATAACTGAGCTCTCAATAATCAATATCTCAAGCCTAATTTACATTATATAACTACTGGAGGCTTACAGCTTTGTCAGCCTGCATTTTTTTTACACTTTTTGAGGCTAAGCAGTATCCTTTCAATGGTTCATCTTCTCATTTTCAAGCTATTCCATCCGCCCACTGAGCTCGGTGTGAACTGGGTTAAGTCTGCTAACTTACAAATGTGTCTAATCATATCAATGATAAAATTTTAAGCAGGAGCACAGAATGCCATGCTGCTTTTCTCAGGAGCTTTCTTTTTTTTTTCCACAAGTATTTCTTAAGTGACCACTGTGGGCAGACGGACTAAGCTGTGATCTAACACCTGTGTGTCTCACCACAAAAGATCCTAGTAAACATCAATCAATATCACGCTGTAATCCAGGTATATTTTATGCATAGTATCATGTCATCTATCAAATGAGTACCCTGAATATCAAAACAGGAATTGATACTAGCTTGCATTGCCCTGATATGTTCATGTATGCTTTCAAGAGATTCTCTGGGCATATCCTGCGTGAGAGGTACTCTGCGTGGGCTGGAACCACAGTGGAGGCGTGACCAAATGCCGCCTCTCCTGCAGAGCTTCCTTCTGAGGACGGAGCGCTACGCTCATACCGGCTCCAAGTCGTCACCACACCCCTTGCTGAGTGCTCTGAAACTTTGATTCAATAATCCATTCTAAAAGTATGCCCACTATGAAAAAAAAAAGAGGGGGTCAGGAAATTACTTCATCTTTCCAAAATTTAATAGCTAACTAGTTTGGCATTATCTGATCAACACTAAGAATGGTGAGTTAGCAAACTGTTGTCTAAAAAGCAGACAAGAACTTTTTAATAAGTAAATGAAGTGGAAAAGGAAGACGATAGTAAGAAGATTACAGCAAATTCAGAACACGCGAGAGCAGTGTAATACAATCCACCGAACATGAAGATAGATTTCACTTAGTGAAATTCATAATATTCTCTCTTATTATCTTTAAAATTCACTACTATGACCAGAGGCATATCCCCTACTTGCAGGCTCCAAAAGGGAAGTCCAGGCAGACTGAGTCTGCGTCCCTGGCAATCAGGCATAAAGATTTCACTGTGTGAACATGTTCATAACTAGGACAACGCTCAGCTCCACTGCCAAATTTGTAGGTCTCTCAAAATACAAACTATCCTAAGTATTGCTTCTTCAGAGGTGCACATGGCAACATGGAATTAACAATTCCACAAGGAAGATTGAATTTGGTTTGTTTAGTATCTGTGAATTTTTTTAAACAGTGGTTTTCATCTGAATAGTTATAAATTCCACTTTCAGTAAAGTCCATATCATAAAACGAGCTCACTTTCTAAGCCACTTTTTAAAAATCTATATAATAGCACGCTTGCTGTGCTTAATTTCTAAGATAACAAAAGAAGCATATTGATTTGGGATTAATATGGTTTTAAGACCCTGCCGTCATGACCTGAATCTGGATGTAACATTAAAAAAAAAAAAAAATTCATGAAGTGCAATGTTAAATTAACATCAGTAGTTCTAGAGCGCCATGGAACAGAAGAGTGATTTCCTACATAAGCTTAAAGCCATAATTAAGCATATTTCATTTCTCTTTCAAGAATATCCTTTTGAGCACATCTGATAATAGCTGCAGGGTAAGCCATTGGCAATTTCCAGCCAAAAGGAAAACTATTGGTTCTTTTTAAGCTACTTTATGGCCTTTCAAATTCTCTTTTTATCTCTCCACCTCATTTTCCACTGAATGATACTATTTGTTAAATTAGAAATTAGTGTTTTACTTGAAAAAATAATGTCACTACAAGTGAAAAAAAAATTAAATAGTCAAATTAATGAGACTTTCTCTAATTACTTTCTAGTTAGCCAGGCATTTCTGTTGACCTTTGCTCTGTGTCTTTGAGAAAAGCTGCTATTAGAAGAAAACTACATGGTTAGAACTGCAAATTACGTGGGAAAAAAAAAAAAACTATTTCTACATCTCAGAAAAATATTACTACTCAGCATGGGAGCTAGGATTCTGAAAAAGATCATCACACGGTGAGCTTTTGATTACAAGAGACCTAATAGAAATTATGCATAGAATACATTATAATTATGAATAAAAGTTTATATTTGCTAAATGTGATATGTCAATGAAATATAGTAAATATATAAATGCATGCATATTTATAAACACATGTCAAACATATGCATATATTTCTAAATATTTTTTATAAATAGCTATATTTCATAGATATAACAAGTAAGTGTAAAGGGGCTGTAATTCATAAATGAAACTGTCCATGACTCATCTATTTAACACACACTCTGTGAAATACTAGAGGAAATATGCTCCAACTATATTTTGGTTTTGACTGTTCCTTTGCACAGATAAAGATGTGTCTTTCTACTATTTTCATTTATATATTGTCCTCAGTCTATAAACATTAACAATCAGCAAAGGAGGAGATATTTTCTATGAATTTAAACATTTGCAACTCTTCTTTCCCTTCTTCTAGGCAAGTTAACTTTCTCTAAAGCAGCTGGAAAGAAGAGAGGAAAAAATTAAGCTGTTGAGTTTGTAGCTGAGGATAAGGCTTGTGAATAAGCGACTGGTTTACCTACGAACTAAAATCACCACTTTATAATTACCACTCAGCTTTATTGCTTCCTGCTCTGCTCTTCCCTTTTATGCAGCGTCACAATCAGTGCTAGTTACTACACATAATGGTTACCCACAGCATGCATCCTAAGCAAAATTCTGAAACTGACATGAGGTTTTACTTCAGAGAACATGTGGTGAGCCGAGGCTTAGTAAGCTAGCGGGCTTCTAAACTGCAGCACGGAGTGTGGAGGGCGCACCGTGGCCCTGGCCAGGCAGAGAAGTAGGAGCCCGCACTAGCCCTGAGCAGGTCCAGAACCAGGTGAGGACTGGGCCACGAAAGATGCAGCCGACAGACCCAGGTCGGCGCCGAGGAGGCGGGCTGGGAACGTAGAGCCCGCAGGGAGTGGCCTGTGGAGGGGGTGCCCCGCTCTGGCGCCCCTTGCCAGCCTGCCGGGGCGGGCTCCACGGGAACACTGGGCCGCGATGGCACAGCCTGGATCTGCCTCCGTGCTGAGCTGCCCTCGCCGTCTGAGGCCTCGTTGCTTGGTGCGGAGCGCTCTCGCCCTGTGCATGACCCTCTGACCGCACAGTCCCAGTCGTCTGGTGCCAGTGACCTCTGCTCCGTCCACCACGGCCTCTGCCTGCCTCCCCTCTGCCCTGACTGCCTGAAAATGACGTAGCTCGCGACTGAGGGTCTGCGAAAGCCCATGCTGAATCTCTCGGGAATTTGTTTTCTTTTTTTCTTTTCACTAAATAAATCTATGCTGCATTATAACACCTAGCCAGCAAGAGCCACTGTCTCCTCGTGATGAGTTTCAGCCTCCCCAGCCCTGCTGGTCCCTACCTCTCTCCCCGTGAAAGTTCCTAAATTCAAGGCTCTGTGAGCTGTTTCTGTAAATCTGATGTTCTGTAAAATTCTTTTGCTTATTACACGCTGTCTAAATTTCACTTCTAAACGCTAAACAGTAGTTTGTCTACGCTTCACTTTCAACTGCTAGACTAAATTCTTTCAACCCGACAGTGCTTTATCGTTTCCTGAAGTGCCCAAATTAATTAAAGGATGCTACATATATTAAGAGATGACAACTCCCTTCAAAGATTTTAATCATTTTTTCCCAATTTTCTTTCTCCTGTTGTCTGTTAAGTATGCCCTTTTCAGCCTAGTTTTCCTATATTCCAAAAAAAAGCATGTGAGACAACCTTGAGAAGTGCATCCAGTACAAAGTCGTACCAGTGTCTCAATTCATGCTTACAAGCCGTGTACTGTGGATGCTGAAAACTCACTCTTCATCCTGTACAGTTTTACTAAGTGGGAGGCCATCTGAAACCGAGAAGCGTGTTTCTCCGGGGGCACTGGGCACCATGGCAGTATCAGCACTGATTATTACTTGTGTCTAAATTAGACTGAATTTGCTTGAGCCTAGAGAATCCGCCCTTCCCAATCGATACAGTATCTGTCACACGATGGAAGCTTACAAAATAAACAGTGTTACTAGGTTGCCATCCATCCAGACTTTCGTATAGACTCATTTTCTTTAATGTCAAATAGCATTGATTTAAAATTAGTCAATGTAGTTTTGAAAAGACACTTCCCTATGCATTTTTGACATCTGCTTTGAGGTAAACACGTTTTAGTGTCTTTGGAATAATACTGGAGTCCAATCTAAGAACCCACTTTAAAAAAAAGACAAGAATTCACTCTGTTTATAGAATTTAAAACCATATAGTTTTTCTTCCTCCTTTAATAGTTTTGCTTTCCCAGAGTAAAAAGAAATGGTATGAGAATCTGACCCTTGGCCACAGATCATTTTGGGGAATTCCTCAATAGTCTCACCCCAAAAACCAGAAATGAACAAGGCAATCAATGACAGGGTAATCATGGGGTCCCAGAGCTTCTCAAATACCTCCCACTACTCAGCAGTCCCTTTCTCTCTCTTTCCCTCCCCCCCCCTTTCTCTCCTTCCCTCCTGAAAATGTCTTACAGAAAATGCAAGGAAAACACTGAGAATTATGTTTCTGAAAGGAAAGCCAAAATCCTTGAGATGCTTCCGTCAGACTGGAGGGTCTGTATTCAGTTTCCTCACCTCTTGTTCAGACTCAGGCAGAGACAGATGAACAGGAAGTGGTGGAAGGATCCTGGGCAGACCCTGTCATTGCCCAGAGTAGAAAGTGTTCTCAGAGAAGAGACCTCAGAAGGAAGGAGACGGGAGAGGGGAGGAGAGAGGGACACAGCACCTGAGGGGCGGGAGGAGGGTCTCCGGGCCCCTCCCGCGGGCCGGGCTGAGCAGCTGAGCCCAGCAAGGCCTGTGCGGCCTGCAGCGCGTCCACCGGCCGCCCCCGCCCCAGCTGCGCCCGGCTTAAAATGGGAGTAGAGAGAAGCTGCTCCCCGGGGTGCTTGGAGGACCAAGCGGGTCAGCAGAGAGAGCTCTCAGAGAAGGGCCGCACACAGTGAGCCCTCCCTGGCTGTTCTGGAAGAAACGCGGCATGGCCTACGAGCTCTGAGGACAGAAAGTGTAGGAGGGGCTTGAAAAGGGTTTCTCAAAGCCTAGGGCAAGGAGAGGAGTTATGCGAGGAAAGTGGCACTCTTTATCTTCGCAAAATACGGAGTTTTTTTATAATCGATCTAGAAAATGGGCAAGGGAGCAGTTTCTGTTCGCTTGCTGATTTGGTTTTGTCTTGCTTGACCAAACTAAGGCTCTCTAACTCCAGTCTCACAGTAACTCACAGGCAGAGTGTGAGGAGCATTAAACCGGCTGGTCCACTGTCTCCCCGTCCCCCCGTGGCAGGCCAGCGCTGCCCGGCCCACGGGGCCTGGCTTAATGGCGGCCCGGCCGCATACCGAGTGATCCATTTTCCTCGCAGGAAAGTCAGTCATCATGTCCATAAACATCTGCAGGCACTGCCCGTCTTAGCTGCGGGCGAGCCTGGGACGTGCCCACGCGGTTCTGCTCAGCAGCCTTCGCTGTGCTCTGCGGAGCTGGCCAGCCCTGCTAATATCCGGGATCAAATGAAAGGCCGAACACGGGAGAGCAGTGACGGGTCTGGGGTCAGTTATGCAGGGACCGGACGGAACCACGACAGTGAAACATGTTTACGAACAAACAGCGTGCAAGGGACACAGAGCAAACCAGAGGGGAGCGCAGAGGGAGAGCAGAGCTTCGAGAAGGGAGAGGACCCTGGGCTTCCCTGCGGCCCAGTGGTTAAGACTCCGCCCGCCAATACAGGCGACCTGGGCTCGACCCCTGGCCCAGGGAGAGCCCGCTAAGGCCGTGCCTCACACCTGCTGAGCCCGTGTGTCACAGAGACGCCACCACAGTGAGGAGCCCAGGCGCCCCAGCGGGAGAGCAGCCCCCCTTCCCACAGCACAGAAAGCTCGTGCGCAGCCACAGAGCCCGGCGCAGCCGTGAATGCACGAGCAGAACAGCACTGATCTGGGAAGGGGGCGCCTGGAGGAGGGCTCTGCTGAGACGCGCGGACGGCCGCGTCTCTCTTTGAGTCCCCATGTAATCCTGAGCAGCTCTCTCCGCTTCTCTGAGTCTACTTCTCATCTGTAAACGTTATAACAAGTGTGCGATGTTCACTACGTGGCTGGCTTTATTTTAACTGCTTTATACGCGTCAACTCATTCCATCATCACAACAACCGATGAGGTAGGTACTAACAGTCTTATCATCATAACCCATTTTATAGAAGAGGAAACTGGAGGAGCAAAATAAAGTAATTTAATCTTTGCTTAAAGTCACTCCATCTTTAAGGTCTCCTGCCTGGAAAGCAGAGGTCCAGAATTCCCGAATGGGCCCACGTGTCCAACACCACATTCTGCTGCCTCCCTGAAGAGGCAGAGACTGGACCACAAGCGTCTGTCTCAAACTCTTCTTTGAAATGGACAAAAAGACAGGCTATTTTATTTCTTTCACTTTCAGCCCTTCATACACCAGTACTATTGTGACACTACTACAAATATGAAGTATTAGAAAAATGAGCACAGAGTTGGATGTTCCATGAGGTCAAGCTACTATAAAAGTTTCTAGGTGCTTTCCATGTCCATATTTTTATCACAGACCAGGAACAAATGGCTCCCAGACCAGCCCCTGTCCATCAGCCATGCTGCATGTAGGGCTGAACTGACGGTCTCTAAATTCCAGCTCTGTGGTTGCAAAGGACAAAGTTTGAAAACCTGCCCATGGGTCTCCTTTTCTACAAAAACTCAGTCCCAATAGAGGCTTAAGTCAAACCTAGATAAGGCACCTGAAATAGCATCTGCTACAGGTTCGAGCCTTCCCTTCACTGACGGCACTTGCTGAGCGTCTGCCTCGTTTTCAGCGTTCTGTCTGGTGTCACAGACAGAGAGACCAGGGCACAGCCCCTTACACAAGTTCTGACTCTAGTTCAGTCGCTTTGTCGTGTCCGACTCTCTGTGACCCCATGGACTGCAGCATGCCAGGCTTCCCTGTTCCCTTCACCATCTCCCGGAGTTTGCTCAAACTCACGAACATTGCCTCAGTGATGCCATCCAGCCATCTCATCCTCTGTCGTCCCCTTCTCCTCCTGCCTTCAATCTTTCCCAGCATCAGGGTCTTTTCCAGTGTGTTGGTTCTTCGCATTAGGTGGCCAAAGTATTGGAGCTTCAGCATCAGTCCTTTCAATGAATGTTCAGGATTGATTTCCTTTAGGATTGACTAGTTCCATTTCTTTGTAATCCAAGGGACTCTCAAGAGTCTTCTCCACCACCACAGTTCAAAAGCATCAGTTCTTCGGCATCAGTTCTTCGGCGCTCAGCTTTCCCTATGGTCCAACTCTCACATCCATACATGACCACAGGAAAAACCACAGCCTTGACTAGACGGACCTTTGTTGGCAAAGTGAGGTCTCTGCTTTTTAAGATGCTTTCTAGGTCTGTCATAGCTTTCCTTCCCGGAGGCAAGTGTCTTTTCACGGCACGGCCGTCGTCACCACCTGCAGTGATTTTGGAGCTCTAGAAGAGAGGACAAAAGCTACACTAGGTGCTATTAATGCAAGGTTGCCCCTACTGCTGATGACATTCCAAGCTGAAGGGTAGAAAGGAAAGACATTCCTTCCTCTCTCCCTTCAACCCCGTTCAAGAAACAGAAGGCATTTAAACTGTATAAATATTAATGTCTTTTCACGGCACGCCGTCGTCACCACCTGCAGTGATTTTGGAGCTCTAGAAGAGAGGACAAAAGCTACACTAGGTGCTATTAATGCAAGGTTGCCCCTACTGCTGATGACATTCCAAGCTGAAGGGTAGAAAGGAAAGACATTCCTTCCTCTCTCCCTTCAACCCCGTTCAAGAAACAGAAGGCATTTAAACTGTATAAATATTAATTATGTCAAATTGACTCATAATGCTCTTCAGCTCTGCCATACTCTTCTTCTCTGTACATTCACTCAATTAATTTCTGAGTCTGATATTGAAACTCCAACTAAAAATCTTAATTTATCTACTTAAACAATTATAATATATAGTGAAACTACATGTAACTTTGTTCTATATTTTCCAAGTGTCCTGTAAATGAGTTATCATATTTTCATAATTTAAAAAATCAAAGAGAAAGAAAAAAAGAAATGGAATCAAATCTGTGATTCCTAAGTCATCCTTTCTACCAGCTGAGAGTAGGGTGGGGAGCTGGCAGGGCAGCATAAAAATGCCGCTAAGCATCTATTGCACTGGATACTGAGTCTGGAAGTTTTAGAGGATACCTCGGTCTGTGTTTAGCTGCCCAGTCATGTCCAACTCTTTGCAACCCCACGGACTGTCGCCCTCCGGGCTCATCTGTCCGTGGAATTCTCCAGGCAAGAATACCGGAGTGAGTAGCCATGCCCTCCTCCAGGGGATTTCCCCACCCCCGGGACTGAGCCCAGGTCTCCTGCGTTGCAGGCAGATTCTTTGCCATCTGAGGCTCCGGGGGAGACAGATGCCTCTTGCACCTTGGTTGCATTTCCTCTCTCAGTTGTTCTAACTTATATGAACCTGACTTTTGGAGACGATACACTTTTTGTGGCTTTTGCCCTTTCGGTTGTTTATAGCCTCCTAATAATCACCCTTATTATGCTTGTTGTTCAGATAAACAGCAAGCCAGCTCCAGTGACTTCTGCTCTACAAGGAAATCCTGACTTTCAAACACAGCCACAACTTATTAAATTTTTTTTAGCTCCCCCCCCCAACTTTGACTTATCTTCCCCAATCCACCTGGAAGAAGTACAGAGCACTCTTCCCCCTCTCCTCTCCAGCCCACCTGGGTGGCCTCTCCTCTGTGGATTCTCTGTAGCACAAAAGAGTTAACCCACCCCTGGCTGTTCTTTCAGAGTCTTAGCAAGATGCCTACGGAATCACGAGCAGAGAGAAGCTCGGGGAGTTCATTTTGAGAAGTGATTCTTTGCTAATCCCTTTTCAAATAAACAGTAGTGGTTTACAATTATTATTCCTTGCTTCAAATTATAGTTACCCTTCTCTCACTGACTTTAGACTTACGTTCCTTGTAGCTGATACTTTGAAGAAAAAGACTATCGAATCACTAAAGTTCAGCCCCTGTGTCTTCTGTGGAGCTGTGAGGAAGCTCTGACTTCACTGGTGACCCGCCTTGGCGTCTGGACAGCACCAGGCAGCTGGAGGGGCTCAGTGAAGACAGTGGAATAATTGCCCCCTTATCCTGGGTATTCCCCTGTCTTTCAGGAAAATACCTGAGTTGTTCTTACAGGTTGGTCAGACTTACTAAGGGTGTCCCAGGTGGTACTAGTGGTGAATAATCCACCTGCCAATGCAAGAGACATGGGTCCATCCCTGGGTTTGGGGAAGATCCCCTGGAGGTGGAAATGGCAACCCACTGCAGTACTTTCGGCTGGAAAATTCCCTGGACAGAGGAATCCTGGCGGCCGCAGTCCAAGGGGCCGCAGAGTCTGCAGGACCGAGGGTACGCACACACACTTGCGAGCAGAAACGTCACGGCGTCCAGACGGTGAGCTCTCGGAGAAACCCAGAATACTTTTTTTTTTTTTTTTTAGGTATAAAATGAGCTCTCAACAACTACCAGCCAGTTGATTTCAGAGGTAAATCATGGACAGTTAATTCTCTTGGAAAATATCAAGAACACATGTCTGATAAAGAACTGAATTTGTTGCATATGCCCTTCAAACACTCTGTATCCCCCACTACCATCAGCTGCAGTTCCCCAGGCAAGCTTTGACCAGCAAAGTTGCCCATCCTGGGAGAAATGAAGGGAGCTGATCCCCGTCTGCAGGCTGCCCCCGGGCCCACTGCGCTCCCCCCGCTGGAGTAGCTGCTTCTGCTCTCCTTGTCTTTGGCCCCCTCGACTGAAAAGTGAACGTGAAGGCTTTAGTCGCTCAGCTGTGTTTGCCTCTGTGTGACCGCAGGAACTCTAGCCTGCCGGGCTCCTCTGTCAGTGGATTCTCCAGGCAGGAATACTGGTGGGGCAGTCATGCTCTTCTCCAGGGGATCTTCCTGACCCAGGGATCAAACTCACGTCTCCCGTACCGCAGGCGGATTCTTAACCAAGTGAGCCATGACTGACTCTAGCCGCCGGGCTCCTCTGTCAGTGGATTCTCCAGGCAGGAATACTGGTGGGGCAGTCATGCTCTTCTCCAGGGGATCTTCCTGACCCAGGGATCAAACTCACGTCTCCCGTACCGCAGGCGGATTCTTAACCAAGTGAGCCATGACTGGACTATCTGACCCTTTGACCAGTTCGTTGATACTTTTAAGGCTCTTGACACATTTTACTTACCTCCTTTCCACAAAGGAAGTGTCACTGCCACCAGCGGCGGAGGAGTGCCAGTCTCCTAGCATCCTCACCAAAACTGAACGTGTGGGAACGGATGGCAGGGGCGGAAGCTGGAATGAGAGGTTCCAGATAAGTGAGGTGAGGCATTAGACTGAATCGTGCGGTACTGGACGACAATCAGAGGCATAGGAATAACTCATATTTAGCTAAATATGGATGGACACAGTGGATATAGAGATGTAATTATAGATATATTTATATACATGAATTAACATGTGCAGATATATTTCCTATCTCTGTTCCCTGAGAAGGCCAGAAGTAACAACACCCCAGGAGCCTAGAGCACAGCTAGGGCCCATATCTGGGTTTTTAATATCATTTTCTAACATTCTTCAGGGCTCCTTAAAAAAAATGGCTAATTTTTTTAAGGGGTTTAATTAAGGGATTGGGAAGAAAACACACAAGAAGAACCTGGAGCACCTTCAGGCACCAGCAAGATAAAAAGTGCCGAGGAAACAGAGGACGGGGCGCGCCAGAGACACACAGAGCCGACACGCGCGCCCAGCGGCGAGAGCAGGGGCGATCGGAGCAACGAAGCCAGCAGCATGGACCACAACCCGCAGAGTAAGATGAATCCCCGTGAGCCCCCGTGATGGAGACTGAGGATCAAATAAATCAGTGAAAGGGAGGAGAGGGAAGTCTCCAGGCAGGAGGGTTCCAGATAATTGATATGAGTATGGCACCATCAGACTCCCCGTTCCGTAAGGGTGCATTGCTTCAGTCGCTCAGCTCAGTCGCTCAGTCGTGTCCGACTCTTTTCGACCCCATGAATCGCAGCACGCCAGGCCTCCCTGTTCATCACCATCTCTCGGAGTTCACTCAGACTCACGTCCATCAAGTCAGTGATGCCATCCAGCCATCTCATCCTCTGAA
>SJYC01069470.1:0-28460 GCA_006408675.1 Madoqua kirkii
CTCTGTCATCCCCTTCTCCTCCTGCCCCCAATCCCTCCCAGCATCAGAGTCTTTTCCAATGAGTCAACTCTTCGCATCAGGTGGCCAAAGTACTGAAGTTTCAGCTTTAGCATCATTCCTTCCAAAGAAATCCCAGGATTGATCTCCTCCAGAATGGACTGGTTGGATCTCCTTGCAGTCCAAGGGACTCTCAAGTGTCTTCTCCAACACCACAGTTCAAAAGCATCAATTCTTCTGCGCTCAGCCTTCTTCACAGTCCAACTCTCACATCCATACATGACCACAGGAAAAACCATAGCATTGACTAGAGGGATCTTTGTTGACAAAGTAATGTCTCTGCTTTCCAATATGCTATCTAGGTTGGTCATAACTTTTCTTCCAAGGAGTAAGCATCTTTAAATTTCATGGCTGCAGTCCCATCTACAGTGATTTTGGAGCCCCCAAAATAAAATCTGACACTGTTTCCATTGATTCCCCATCTATTTCCCATGAAGTGATGGGACCAGATGCCAAAATAACCCTACTAAGGAATAAATGGCTGATAGACTCTCCTTACCCACCCACCCCATGTCCCCAGAGGTTTTCCTGGAGCAGTTTGTGTGAATCTCTAAATCAAGCAGTCTTCGCTTCCAGTGTAAATATTGGTATATTTTTCTGGGGAGCAGAGTCAAGATTGTTATGACGTTCAAAGAATCCCCTCACCCCAAAACGCTGAAAAGGCACCGTCTACACAGTGCAGTGCTGGGACTGTTGCGCGTGTTCTGTGCGCGTGTTCTGCAGGGCGAGGGAAAGGGAGGGCAGAGGGGTGCGGCCACCCCCAGCACTCACCTCTCACTCGCCCCCTCGCCCCATGTGGCTGCCTGGGGGCCGGGAAGTGGGGCTGGGGCTGCCCTGGTCTGCCCACGCGCGTTTCCTCACACTCAAACGAGGGGCTGCTCCAGCTTCTGCTTCCTTGAATTCAAACAGAATCCTGATCTGGAGGCTGGAGCACAGGCTGCCCGTTGAGCTCCCAGTCCTTCGGGAGACGTGAAGGTGAGGTCGGTCAGATGTCAGGGGACAGCTGTGTTCTCACTGGGTCCGAGTGTGGCCACGCTTCCAGCACCCAGGACTCCCAAACTCTGGAACCCTCTGGAGAGAGGGCCACGGTCCTAAAACCGTCACGAAAATGCACCCCTGCCCAAGGAAAGAGAATCCTGAGCAGTAACTGCCTTTGCCGCCCCCACAGGGCCCTGGAAAGGGCTTGTTGCACACCGCACTAAATGAGAGGATATATGTAGCATGCCCAGCATGGAACCCAGCAGATAGGAGAAGTTCAATAAATATTAGTTCCCTTCCCCATTAAAAGTAACACCAGCCATCCTGTCTCTGTGATTCGCTTGTAGTTATTACCATATAGCACAGCCAGAAGTGTGCCTGTAATTAAATATGTACCACTATGGTGATTCTGTCTTTAAGTTTTATTGATAACATCATTATACCCTTTATGTAAGTTCAGAGTTTTTCTGCTTATGCAGCATGGTCATTGGTTCCTAACCTTCAAAAAAAAATGCAAGAAAACATCTGAGGAAAGAACAGTTTAATGGTTTAACAAGGCATTAAAAAAAAAAAAAAAACCCTCTGGCGTCCTCTGCAGCTCGAGCCATCGCTCTCCTCGCTGTTCTTCCTGTCCTGACAGCCCGCAGCTCTGAGGCTCCCCACCAACCTCCCCCTCCGCCCTCCACACAACACTCCCTCCCTTCGCCCTCTTTGTACTGCTAGCAAAGACCAGGCAACCTCCAGGAATATCCCTTCCATCTGTTTTTTTGAGGCTTTGAACCGACACGCCGTTCAACCCTAGCAGTCTGGGGACTCCGGCCAGGTCAACGTGTGCCACATGAGCTGACAGCTGCCTGTCAAATCCATCCTCACCAGACAGAATCCCTGAGCCAAACATGGGCTGGGCGTGAATGTGGGCAGCGACTTGATGCCACGGGGGAGCTGAAAGCAACCGCATTCCATCGATAAATATCTGGGACTAGAAGGAAACACTGGCATCAGGGGGAAGCATAGTCAGCCCTCTCTAAGCTGAAAGCAGAGATCAGGGATCCAAGCTTGGAGGTGAAGTTGAAGCTGAGGTTGTGGTGAAACCAGCTGGAGCCCTCCACCATGTTCCAGACATGAATTATTCTTAGTGGAAAAAAAAGCCTTGGAGCCATGGAACATATTTGGGAAATCCTCAGTGGTATTGGTCACTGTATGACAACATCCTTGACTCATCCCTAGATTCAGGAGAAGACCATATCCACACAGGGAACGAGTCATCTCCAGATAAGCCTCGTAACAGCAAACAGCTTCAGCTCCTAAGTAAATCCTTGGGAATGTTTCAAACGTGATCATCCCAGAGCTCATGAGAAAAACCCTGGTTGGCCTGGTTTTCTAAGAATATCTCCAGATCTTTTTTTAATTGAAATTGAAAATAGGGTCACTGTCAACAGGCATTGGCTCTCTTTACTTCCCACCTGTGCTCCTGCAGCTGCTGAGAGCAAGGTGTGCAAAGCACAGCTCCGCACCTGTTAACTCAAGGCATCCTCGGGCTCCCTGGCCTCCGTCAACCATCACACTGCATCCGATAATTACAACTGTCATTTCATACAAAGAAATGGTCCCATTCCCATCTTCTAACTGCACGGGCCTTTTGCTAGTAACATGCATATTTCCCGTCACATTAAGAAAAATAAAACAGAACTGGCAATAAGAATCCTGAAGTTGGTTAGAATCACCAGGTTTGCAAAAATGAATTGACATTTATTAAACTGTCATTTAATAAATTGACATTTGATGTCTAAACCATTTTAAAACTTTCATATTTTGGAAATAAAATGATTCTTAATTTTCAGGAAGAATTAATGGCCTGGAATTTTGTTATCAAGCCAGATGAATTTCAATGACTCATTTTAAAAATTAACACTGAAATGAAACAAGAAGATTGTATACCTTTGGATGCAGACCAAAGCATCTAGAAAATGGAAGTGGATATTTGTGAGGGAAAAGTCAGTAAGGACTATCCTCATTCTAATTCTACAGAAAACATTAGGGACAAACTCAGATTCAGGGATCTGCCCTGGGAAGCAGGTGACCTGTCACCTCAACAGTATAAAGCCACAAGAAGGCATATCCCCAAGGAAGCAACTTCTTTTCACTGTTTGAACAGCAGTCCATCAGTGTCGGAAATAAATACTATAGATGCAAGCTTTACAATAGATGTATGATTCTGAGAGTGATTCTCTACCACCTGACAAAACAAGAAAGAATTCTACCTTGGTTATCTATAAATGTTCAAGTTTATTTTCAAACATTTATAACAGAAACTTCCTATTTCATTTAAATGCTGTTATCACAGGGAACTTCTTTAGCAATCAGTGTTCATAAATTTTCCCAGGGCATGATATTCGGGTCACCGAAAGTTACAGAATTTGCAGCTCATGACGTCACTGCCATTTCTCCCAAGGCCATTCTTGTTTTGTCTCTACTTTCTGCAGTTCACCTTATGATTAATAATAAAGTTACCTGAAACAATCTAGGGGTCAGGAGAGAGGAACAAGTCGGAGAAAAATCTTAACACTGTTTTCCCTGGATCTGCAGCTTGAAGCCAGTCTTCCAAGGCTTAGACATGACTCCTGCTGGTAGAGTTTTGCTCTGAGGGAACCAAAACTCCCTCAAGCTGGTTTTGAGAGAGAGAGAAATCTCATGGAATCCCAGGCAGGAAGCTCAGCTCAGCTTCCCAAGGGACGAGGGACCGGAATGGGGAGGAAGGCTCTCTCGTGTGTCTCGGCTCCCGACTTCCTGTGTGCTGCCTCCAGGACAGGGCACCCCAGGCCTCCCTGCCCACCTAGAGTCCACGTTTCCGGAAAACAGGGCCTGCTCAGCCCAGTCCGCCTCAGGTGGCCCCACTTCTATTACGCACAGTTTTGGCTTAAGGGAGGGGCAGAGTCCTCCTTTACAAATAAGGCTGTGGTGAAGAATAGATACACTTTGGACAGCAAGGAATCAAACCAGTCAATCCTAAGGGGAATCAACCCTGAATACTCATTGGAAGGAATCATCTGAAACTGAAGCTCCAATACTTTGGCCACCTGATGTGAAGAGCTGACTCATTAGAAAAGACCCTGATGCTGGAAAAGATTGAAGGCAGGAGAAGGGGACGACAGAGACTGAGATGGTTAAATGGCATCACCGACTCAATGGACATGAGTTTGAGTAAATTCCGGGAGTTGGTGATGGACAGGGAGGCCTGGAGTGCTGCGGTTCATGGGGTCATGACGAGTCGGACACGACTGAGCGACTGAGCTGAGCTGATGTTTCGTATTTCTTTCTGTATTTGAGGATACTTAGGCAGCATAATTTTCCTTCCCCTCTTCTTAAGAATCTGCCACTTTCCACATAATCAGAATGAAGAACCATGTTTGCAGGTTTCCAATCTGTTTATCCCCCCGAGATATGTCAAGAATAGTGTCCTTTTGACAAACAGAAGGAACCTTACATCTTTTTACTAACAATCCCATTTTCCACCAAACACAGGGTTTGCAACTTCAGCATCTTAAGGGAAATCACCAGTGTTGGAAAACAGTTTATGTGAAATACATGTTACAAAGATTCAGCCCCCTCAGAAATGAAGGAAAAGGTCCAAACGATCCTAAGGGTAACATTATAGTGATAGCTTACACCATGGGCGTGCTGTCTCCTGTCTGGAAGAATCAAGCTTTGAAAGAGCACTTATGTATTATGCTCACCACTTCATACTTTGCACCTTGTATACCTATGATGATTTCATCCTAGGAGCAAGCCTGAAACTCTGTGGACTTGAGAAAAACTCTCAGGGCCTCAGGAGGAGTAAATAGCCTGCCACCCCCCTAAGAACGGCACTAGTGGTGAAGAGCCTGCCTGAGAACGCAGTAAACACAGGAGACACGGGATCGTCCCTGGGTCGGGAAGAGCCCCTGCAGGAGGGCATGGCAACCCACTCCAGGATTCCTGCCTGGAGAATCCCATGGACGGAGGAGCCTAGCAGGTCAGAGTGCGTGGGCTCACGAAGAGTCGGACACAACTTAGAGACTAAACAACCACCACCCCAAGAAAAAAGAGAGAAGCAGAACCTGAAACGGACCCTGCCTGACCCCGCAACCCACGTGCTCCTCTCACTGCTGCGCAGGCTCAGTCGTCAGCTGTGTGTGGCCCTCTGTGACCCCACGGACTGCAGCCCACCAGGCCCCTCTGTCCATGGGATTGTCTGGTCAAGAATGCTGCAGTGGGTAGCCATTCCCTTCTCCAGGGAATCTTTCTGACCCAGGGATCAAACTTGGGTCTCCTGCACTACAGGTGGATTCTTTATCACTGAGCCCCCAGGAAGCCCCTCACTAGTGCCAGTAGTTAGTATTTATGGAACACCAACAGGGGGCTGAGGTTCCCAGTTCCCAATCCTTCACATACACTGACTCTGCAGTATATGTATGAACAAGCTACCATCAGCTCCGTTTCCCAGATGTAAGAGAGAAGCAGTCAAGTGTAACCCTATAAACCGTGGAGCTGGGTTTAGGACCCAAGCAGTCCAGCCACATGGCAGGTCAAGTCGTCTGCCTTCGATTCTCCAGACACACGGGGCCTCCTTGGTGACACTTATTGCGACTCAGTGTACATCAACTGTGTCATTGCGACCAGCCATGACTCCAAAACAAGTTCAAAGTCCAGTCCAGTTACAACTGCACAGCTGTCTCCTCACTGCACGGATGGAGGAAGGAAATGACAGTCTTGTCAGCCAGGATTCTCAAATCCTTATTTTACCCTCAAACAGCTCTTCTCTACATCCCCGGAAGCCTCGAGGCATCGAGATATGCTGAGGACGCGGTGGTAAGGGAAAGCTCTCCCTCTCCACGGTCTGAGTGTGCCTGGGTAGAGGGAGGGTTCCGTATGAAAGAATGCTGGTCGCTCTCTTCTAAGAACGTTCTTTTCCTACCCCTCCTTTCAAGCGCAAGCATATTCAGTCTCTGCGAGGAAAACTGTAATGGTCTGCATCCCTCTAGAATCCTTCTCCCCCCTGCTTGCTCCATTAAGCCTCCCAATGTCAGGCCACTGCTGCACACCCGGCCTCAAGAATGTAGCATCATCTGTCCCCTGTGCATCGTGTCCAGGGGACTCGCTTTACAGTAGGCGTCACTTCAGCTGCACTGAGCTGGCCACAGGCCCTGACCTCTGAGGGCCCTCGTGGCCATTTATTGTAAGCTATTGCTCATGGGTGATGCTAATGAAGGTCTTCAAGAAGCTCTATTTGCATGACTTCATAGTTTGCTGTGTCTCCTTTAAAACCGCTAACAGGAGACAAACGTGGTCTTAATTAAGAATCTGTTCCCCCATTCTCTTCATCCCTTTCTGTTCAGAGAAACCATTTCCATTCCTCCCACTACAACATCATGTCCACCAACACCCAAACACCTCCCCGCTGACAAACTGCAAAAAACTAATGTGGCAACTGCCTCCAAATTGGGAGCTTTATATGCAAACTGTTTATGACATTCACAAAACTGGAAAAGAACCGCAGTAGCGCTGTGCTTCTGAAAAGATGAGGCCAATTTCAGAACCCAATGTTCAAAAGGAAATGCCATGTTTGTTTCATGTCAGCCTCTGCTTCAGATCAGAAAAAAAAAAAAAAGAAAAGAAAAGAAAAGCCAAACAAAGCAGAAGCCGTTGGTCTGGCTGGTTATTTCCCAGCAAAGCAAAGGGCAGATGGAGGGCGGTCAGCACCCTCCAACCGCCTCGGAAACAGCTGAGCAAAGCTTAACCCCTACTGAATGAGGACCCACAGACACACACACACACACTGAAATGCTGAATTTAAGTAATATTATGTTAAACACACAGGCTGCGCTGCCGCGCGGCCAGGTGCTCTGCCGCTGCAGCGGTCCTGGCGTCACTCCGGGCGGATGCACGGCTGCTTCAGTCTCGCGCGCAGCGCTGAGGGCGCGGCCGGAAGTGACGCCCGCCGGCTCTCTCCCGAGCGGAGGCTTCCCGGAAGTGAGCCTGTGGCCACGGTGGAGGCTCAGAGTTGGCCTGTGGAGGGTGAACGTGTGTGAGGAAAGAGAAACTCGCCTCTACCTTTGCATCAGCTCGCCTTTCCAGTGTCGACTACAGCTCCCAGCTCCCATCAGGCGTGAGGATTAACGGCTGGATAAAGCCCGTGGCCACACAGACACCGAGAGGGGTCGCGAACACAGGAAAGGCGGCGAGTCGCGCGCCGAGATTCTCATCAGAAACAAGCATAACTGATTTTAAATGGCTTTCTTCCCCCTGTATCCAGCTTTCCTCTCAAAGACCATTTTGTCTCACTGTTGGCTGGTGAAACCACCTGACCGCTGCCTCTGCTGGTCGACACCGGCCAAAAAAGACGCAAGAGCCGACCAGCCCCATCTGCGCGGCCTCCCGCTACTGGCTGCTTGCGTGTAAGTTCCACCAAGCCCCCTGCCAACTGCTGGAGGGGTAGACAGCGTCCCCTGGGCCCCCAGCATGTGGAGGGAGTAAGAATCAGTAGCCTAGTGATGGCGGTGCTGTCGTTCAGTCACCAAGTCACGTCCGAGTCTTTGCGACCCCGTGGGCTGCAGCACGCCAGGCCTCCCTGTCCATCACCAACTCACAGAGCTTGCTCAGACTCATGTCCACTGAGTCGGTGATGCCATCCAACCATCTCAGCCTCTGTCGCCCCCTTCTGCTCCTACCCTCAATCTTTCCCAGCATCAGGGTCTTTCCTAGTGAGTCAGTTCTTCACATCAGGTGGCCAAAATATTGCAGCTTCAGCTGCAGCATCAGTCCTTCCAAAGAACACTCAGGGCTGAGCTCCTTTGGGATTGACGGATGATCGAGGGAACGTGCCTTCTCATCCCTGTACAAGGACACCCCGTGATTACTGTCTGCAAAACCGCTGGGCACTGGCTGTGTCCAGTCTATTTCTAGGATATATTGTCATTGGTCAAAAATGGCCTTGTTCTCCCATTCCCTCCATTTCCCAACTGAGAAAGGAAAGGCACCGATAAGCCTGAGTTCAATTTGCTCTGGCAATTATCGCAAAGTTGCTTCTCCGAGGGAGGCCCTGCCCATCGGTGCGGAATGACACTCAGCCATCCAGGGTCCAGACAAAGGAGACCCTGCTTTTCTCCAAGTGTTTCAGCCATGTAGAGACATATTGACCGAGATGCCTGCCCATTCACATCTTAATGGGAAAAAGAGAAGAACCCAATTTTTTTTTAAAGAGAGAAGAAAGATTATCAAGTGACACCAGACAACAAAATGTGAACTTGGTTACGAGGGAGAGAGGAGACTTTTTTGACTGTAGGACAGTAAATCACTGGTATCATGTAGATACATATATTTTACTGCTATCCAGCCAAATTATGCTTTTACTGCAGATGAAGGTTACTATAGTGATACTAAAATACGGAGCTGAAGGAAGTCATGCTCGGAGGTTGGATTATATGAGTTTCTCTCATCTCTCTTTCACGTACTCTCTTCCCTTCTCTCTCTCTCTTCCTTTCCCTCAGGTGCAGCTGCACTTTAATTCAACCAAACGAAACTGTTCAGATGAAATACCAATAATATATAAAGTGTAATTTTTCTGAAACAAGTATGTAACTTTATTTTTTAAAAAAAGTACAAGTCAAAAGGTGAAAAATATATATTACACTATGATGAAAAAGAGGTCATTTAAGAAAAGACTGAATAGAACTTTTTTCTTGAAACAGCATATGGAGGCTTTTACAACACTGAAAGAAGTGACTTTTTCTTAATATTTGTCCTTATTCTCTGCTCATGAATAGGAGGAAACTGTTTAAAAGGTAAGGTCACTTTCAGTTCTGGGCCACGGCACATGTCCTCTGGGGCCAACTGTCCTCATCTTCCCCTTTTCAACTGGATTTAATGATGATGGTTCAGCCGTCCAACACTCCTGCCCACTAGGAAAACGCCTCAGAAGCAGGCATGTCAGAGCTGCACCCATGACAGACCAGGATCATTTCTCCAGCACGCCCCTCATTTCAAAGATTAAGTAATGAATAGGGGGAAGCTAAGTTAATCTTAAAATCTGTTATTAGTTGCTTCTCTTTAGTCATAATGGAAAATAGGGGGGAAAATTACAGACTCAATAACAACGGGCACTTTTTCCATTACAGAGAGTGGTTAATTCAATGGAGCATCATTAGCGAATGATCCCTCTGGCCTTTTGCAGCTCCAGACACAGAAACACAAAGGAAAAGTTTAAGATATAAAATATACCATGAAAGAGCTGGAAAAGTGAACTACAGTCCCCGGTGAAATTACCTCTCAGGGCAATTAAGAGCCCGCTTCTTGTAGCACTAACAGCCTCAGGCAAACTCCACAAACCCATCCCTGGCTGCCGGTAATGACAGATTTCTTAGGGAGTATTATTTAATTAACAATAATTTGAGAGAGCAGCTCAGTGGAGATACTGCATTTACTTACTGGAAACGCTAAGCAATAGTAAGTGGGAAAGACGTGCAATTTGTTAGCCTTCCCATTATCTTCTGTTTCTGAAATGCCTAAGTAGCTGATAGGTATTTGCCACCAGATATTTTCAGCTGTCTGCTAGGCCAACATGTCTAAAGAACTTCACCTCTTACTGCCCAAGGCTGCTAACAGTCTTTTGCCGTTTGCGTCTGTTAAGAAATCCCCCAGGCCCTCGCATGCTCAGGGACAGCCTTCTTTGTCCTTCCCCCATCTAGACAAGGGCAACCGCCAGCCCCCTGCCTTGTGTATACGGGCTCCCTCCACCCCCACCATTTGCCGCTCATCACCACAGCCAGCGAGGCCTTTGTTCTCACTCCCTGCCCAAGTGGCTTCGGGTTGCATCAGCAGTTTGGCGGCTGGCTGGTCTCATCTCCACCACCCCCACCTCCCCCCCAGCTGTGGGTAGCTTTCTCCCCTCCAAGTGACTGGACGAAATTCCCCACATCCAACGGCCTCCTTCAGAGCTGATGGTCGTTTAGAGACCAGTTTCAAACTGGCAAAGGGAGGGCCACTTTTGAGTTGCTCTGACATTCAGTGGGGGCTGGCAGCAGGACGTGAACTCCACCTCCAAAGGGACAAGCTCAGAAAAATGCAGGACTAGCACACTCCATGAAGAAGGGGAACAGTAAGTTAGCAAACTGTCCATGTGGTCTGTCACTTTTGACATGTCTTCAGGAGATTTAGTGTAAATTGGGCAGTGGCACAGAAAGATTGTCTTGGGAAATGAGGGTGTCGGTTTAGTTGTGGTGGGAGCCAAACAATGCCCAAAGCTGGCTAAGACGGCAGTTTTCAGTTACTGTTGGGGAGTGTAGTCACTTGTGTCCATTAAAACTCTTGCCAACAGAGAATCTTTATTTCGACTTGATTGCTGATAAGCTTAGAAATGAACAGTAAGTGGAACATGGTGATTAAGCAAAACCAATTTCTGTTCATGACTTCTGAAAAGACAAATCTGAAATCACAGCCACTTAGCTCACGCTTACGTGTGGGAGTAGGCTGGGATGGGGTGTGTGTGGAGCACAAACGTCCACAGTGGATTAAGATGGATTGCAGGAGCTAAAGACTTTTCTCTCTGAGTCTTTTGAATCCAAAATAGCTTTCGCTCAAATAATATCAAAGGCATCTGATTAAACACATCTCCCAGCAGGATTTATCATGGGGCATGCTTTATTATGTACAGTATAATCAGACTCATATAATATGGCATCAGCCAGTGAATGTCTTGTTTTGAAACAACTTGTGGAAATAGATTTTATCCCTTTCTTTAATCCTAATTTGATGCTATTAACCAATTCCATTATTTAAATTGACTATTAAGATTGGAATCAACTTGATTTGTCAGAATGTGTTCCCATTAATAAGGCTTTCGTGTTAGTCTCTTTCTTTAGCCTTCATTTACTTTTAGTACTTTGAAGAAAACATTTGCAAAATCTTTTTCCTTAACATGGATGAAAGCATGTGGATTGTTTCCTGTTAAACCATTCTCAGCCTCACAGTGTAGGAACAAAAGCTTGTAGGGTTTATATGGGTTTCTTTTAAAGACTCTTTACTGTATAAGAACGATGAAAGGGGTCACAGGAGAAAGAAAAAGTAAATTAAATTTTGCAAAAAGATACATAAGAGCATTTTCCATTCCAGAGAAATCCAATCCCTTTACCAACATAGAAAGAGAATATACAGGGATTTTAGCTGCTAATGCAGTTTCCACTGAACATCTTTGTGATGCCCCTGTATGGTATTTAAATATCCAAAAGGGGCAAGTGCCAGCATAAAAGCACGGAGGCATATGGGTTTTCCAGACAGAAGAGCCAACAACCCTATCTCACCACAGATGTGACCCAAGATCAATCGGCAGGTCATTTTTTAAAATTCCTTCCTTTACAAGTCAAAATAGAAATAGCTAGAATCAAGCATCATCCTCAATTGACTGCTCTCTAGAGAAGGAGAGCACACTAATTCTTTTCCTCTGTGTGTGTGTGTGTGTGTGGTCACAGTTGTGTATGACTCTTTGTGACCCATGGACTGTAGCCCTCCAGGCTCCTCTGTCTGTGGGATTTCCTGGGCAAGAATGCTGGAGTAGGTTGCCATTCCCTTCTCCAAGGGTCTTCCCTACTGAGGGATCAAACCCGAGTCTGAGCTGTTGGCAGGTGGATTCTTTGCAGTAAATATACAGGTTCAGTTCAATTCAGTGCAGTCGCTCAGTCGTGTCCGACTCTTTGCGACCCCATGGATGGTAGCCTGCCAGGCTCCTCTGTCCATGGGATTCTCCAGGCAAGGATACTGGAGCGGGCTGCTGTTTCCTCCTCCAGGGATCCTCCTGACCCGGGTTAGGACTCAAGTCTCCTACACTGGCAGGCGGGTTCTCGACCACTGTGCCACCAGGGTGCTTTTAAGTTCAACATTTGTCTTGGGCAAAAATGAGTGAAACACTCTTGATATGATGTAAAGTCAGCATTTGAAAATATCACCAACGTAAATGATTTTGTAAAAGACTTTCTGGCCCTTGGATTCCACCCCCAGC
This sequence comes from Madoqua kirkii, assembly GCA_006408675.1. Lineage (NCBI taxonomy): Eukaryota > Metazoa > Chordata > Mammalia > Artiodactyla > Bovidae > Madoqua > Madoqua kirkii. The sequence continues at coordinate 12,065 of SJYC01069470.1, forward strand.
TTTCGGCAGACCCAAAGTTCAGTCTGTGGGAAACTTCTTGCCTGCAGTTTTGTGCCCCATCTTCTCCCCACTGCCCCCAAAAAAGGCAGGTTCCAGAATCTCCAGAAATGCTGCCCCAGTTCATCAACTTCACTGCCAGGAGACTCATTGTTGTTTAAATCTCTCTGGCTACTAAGGCCATGTTCCCTCTTCCAGATTCCTAGGACATGGCATCTTCAGTAATGAATTTTTAAAATGTGGATGTCGTTATTGCACTGAACCATGGCTTTCCTCCTCCAGCCTTAGAGATGTCTTTCCTCGGACACTGCAGGTTTCATCTTTAAGGCCTTGATGACCCCTCTGTATCTGCTCCGAGCTCCCACCTCACTCTCCAATCCTCTCAGAAACTGGCAAGCTCTGGTGAGGATCGCAGTCCCACCTGGAGGTTCCTTGGGATCCTACCCTTAATCCTACTTTGAACATCGCCCTCCAGGTGCCAAGATGCTTTCTGAGTGAGAATGTTACATTGCTGAATTGTTGATCACATTTTATTAAGCTGAGTTCTGTCCCACGTATTATTTTATTCCTGTTTGATGCCAACACTGTGCTAATTCTGAAGATACAGAGGTGACAGTCACTAACTTCTGAGAATTCGAAGGGCAGAGGGGCGGGGGGGCCAGCTGGTGGAATGGACAGAGTGGCATGAGGGCAGAAAAGGCAGGTCTAATGACTAGCCAGTGCTCCCCAGGAGGGAGGCTGCTAAGCCAAGAAGGGCCTGGGAAAGGCACTCACATCTGAGCAAAAGCGTGAGGGTGTTGAAACGCAGAGTCTAGTTTATTTTCATGGACAAGAAAGTGAGGGCAGCAGGGGCAGGAGATGAGGCTAGAATGGTAGGTAGGGGTCCGGTCACGTAGGTCCTTTAAGTGCTTTGTCAAGGAGTTCAGATTGTATCAGCTAAGAAATGAGAAGCCATTAGAGGCCTCTTAGCAGGTGAGCGCCCTGATAAGATCCCTTTGGCTGATTAGAGACTAGACTAGCGCGGGCCACCAGCTCTGAGGCTCTGTGGTGGTGAAGATATGAAGTTTAGAGCATGAAAGCTGTGACAAGAAGAGCAGGACTGGAGAGGGAAGACGCGACTGGAGAAGGACTTGGAAAGCAGAAACGGCAGAATGAAGTGAAGTGAAGTGAAGTCGCTCAGTCGTGTCCAACTCTTTGGGACCCCGTGGACTGTAGCCCACCAGGCTCCTCCGTCCATGGGATTCTCCAGGCAAGAATACTGGAGTGGGTTGCCATTTCCTCCTCCAAGGGATCTTCCCAACCCAAGGATGGAACCCAGGTCTCCTGCACTGCAGGCAGACGCTTTAACTGCTGAGCTACCAGGGAAGCCCCTAAGAAGCCAGATACGGGGGGAATGGAAGGAATCTGACTTCTGGATTTTACTTGGATAGCTAGAAGTGCCCGTCATGCTCCAGATTAGAAAAGAAAAATAGACCAAGAGTCCCAACAGAGAAAAAAGTCAGGAGTCAAGCTGGGAAGCAGTGAGATCCACCGTGGCTCATCAATCTTATGTTTGTGAACGAGTTCTCATTTCCAGTTGTTCCTCGATTTTATCATGTTCATCACCGCTCCGTTTATATTCTAATACCTCTCCAGGGAGCCGTGTGTCGAGGGCTGGGCCTCCAGCTTTATCACCATCACTTTCACTGGCTAGTGCTTTGGTGAAATCTCAGCGCTTAGCGACCATGACTTTAGATATCCTTAAAATTCTGAGTGAGTATTAAACACCTGATGCAGAACCTGCTCCCATATGATGGTTCTCACCACTGCGCTAAAGCTCAGCGTGACCCACTGATGACAGTTCCCCAGTCGGTACTGAACGATCGGAGCGCACCTTCCCTCCCATCGGCGGTGCCTGAAGAAGGCACGGTCAGCTCCGCGCTCTGCTCCCACGGCGCTCCCTCCTTCACCAGCACCCGTGTCCGCACCGCCTGTTCCATTCCTGAATGCAGACTAGGTCGTGTGGACAGGATCTGTCCTATGGAAGTTTTTTAAAGCAAAGAATAACCATCAGCCCACCCCTACCGCATCAATCCCTTTTAAATACGAAAACTTACCTCTGCTCTGAGATTACCAGCATTCCTCCACGTTGAACTCAGCGGCCCTGACGGCCTGACTGACCATCCAGGTGTGCAGCCTGCGTTTCCTGAAATGGCCACGGGACTGTCTCCACGACACGGGCCCATCTGGCGCCCTGCTGCTCGCCTGCTATGAGGTGGCACCGGCCCCCTCCCCTTGTGTGTGGACTTGCCAGTGGCTTGTTACCAACGCAAGTGGTGCCGAGAGGGTTCTGAGGCGACGCGGCCTCTGCTTTGAGACCAGGAGCAGCAGCATCCACACGGGCGCCCTCCCGAGCCGCCACGCTGCTCGGGAACCCTGTCAGTCCTGCTGGAAACGGCACAGGAAGGGCCAGGCGAAACCACGAGGCCCCAGAAGCCCCCGTGCCCAGTCCAGCCCCAGGCGCTGCTGCAGGGGCTGAGGAAGCCCACCAGGACCCCCGGCCCACACCCGAACTCCCGACCACGGGAACCACGGGAACTAACGAAATCTGTTAGTTTTCACATCTGTTTTCAGCCACTACACTTTGAGGTGATTTGTTTCATAGCTAGCCAGAAATCAGGAATTAGTGCCAAAATAACCCAGTACAAGGTCTAACGATGGAAGACTTGAGGATTTCACCCCTTTTCCTCATTCCATGAGGAATCCAGGCGTGTGCCTCTGGATCCAGGCCTGAGCCTCACTGGTACCCTTGATGCTGAAACCACCCAGGACTCTGATGAGCCGGGAAGGACTGAGAAGGCCCTGGATTCAGAGCAGTCAGTTCTCACTCCTGAGAGTCATCAGGCCACTTCCTGAGGACCCCACTCTGCGTGGAAGAGTGAGGCCAGTCTGCTTTGTGCCATTTGGGGATTTCCTTTTTTATACATCACCTATAACATGATAGAACTCCTCCAGAAAAGAACACAAACTTAAGTAACTCAACAATTCTAACAGAGGGCTAACGGGACTAGACTTTTGGGGAGCAGACAGACTCTGTTTAGAGTCCAGATGAGGACCACCTCGCACTCTTGCCTGAAAGCGGGTGCCCATTGCTGAGCTAGAGCGCAGGCGGGGACACTAGAGAGCCCAGAAAGATGGGGGCAGCCAGCCAGTCTCTGCCCCACGACGGCGTCCCCACGACACAGTGGGGAGCAGGCCACTGCTGCAGCTTGCAGACCCGAGAGCCACTCCCGTCGGGCGCGTACGGTGGGCACGGCCTGTTGCAGTGATCTGAGATACGAGTGGCATCAAACTGGACCAGAGAATACTGGGTGTTAGGCTTAAAGATAGTGCTTTCTACAACTACCTTCTCAAAAGGTCATAGAGATCTATGGATAACGGACAACATCAGCCTGGAATCAGCCAGTTCTAATATAACCACTTACTGTATCAGTTCATTTGAGATATTTCTAGAGTACAGTTCTTGATTTCTGATAAAACTGTGAAGTGGCCAAATTTTGTTTCTCCAACTGAAGTTGTATTGGCAACATGTGTTATGAAGTTGATAACAAATGGTGTTTTTCAGAACAGCTTTTAAACCAATTCTTGATCTTCTTTCAAAGGCAGTTACATAGCATCCCTTTGCATGGGTATATCATAATTTTTAAAATCATCTACTGTTGGAAATCTATTTTAGACCATGTAATGTTTCAAATCCCAATTGCCTTGTAAGGTTTCCAAGCATCTCAAAAAAGATTCTTTAGATTACAAGTGATGCCCAAGTCTAGAACGCTTCTGACAGGCAGAGGTTCATTACATTCAGTCAGTCTCCTGTTTCCTTGATTTTTGTTGCCTTTGTACTATTTACACACCACTTAATACTTTGCTGGTAAGAATAGATGGAGAAGGGAACAACAACCCACTCCTGTGTTCTAGCCTGGGAAATCCCATGGACAGAGGAGCCTGGCGGGCCTCAGTCTATGGGGTTGCAAAGAATTGCACATGACTGAGTGACTAACATATTCACTTAACAATAGATACTAAAATCAATATGGAAAAAAATGTTAATTAACTCAAAAGTTCAAAGGCCTAGAATAACAATATCAAGCTGTTAAGTACTTTTTATAGCTTAAAGATACACTAGCCACTAGCCACCCAGTTAATATTTATTAAGCACCTAGCATTTACCAAATACTACACTAGGTATCAAGGATACATGGGTAAAAGATACTGTCTGTATCTTCAAGGAGCTTACAGAATGGGGAAAAGAGAGACCAGTAAACAGTTATAACACTGAACAACAAAAAGCCAAGACCACAAACGCACAAGGTGCTTTGAAAAAAAGACAGGGAAACACATAGAAAGTAAAACAAACAAATAAAAACAGACTTTAATCTGTAGTGTTAGGCATGATGATCCTTTAAAGATGATCATTATCCTCACATCTGAGACTCAGAAAGGCTAAGGAGACACCCAGTGTATCGCCCATTGAAAAGCAGAGATGGAAAAAGTCTCACCAGGCTGTCCCCAGCACCACTGTGCATCACTCCTTCAAAGAGAGGACAGCACTTTGAAAGTACGTAGTAGGAGACCCACTCCAGTGCTCTTGCTTGGAAAATCCCACGGACCGAGGAGCCTGGTGGGCTGCAGCCTATGTGGTCACCAAGAGTCGGACACGACTGAGCGACCTCACTTTCACTTTTCACTTTCCTGCATTGGAGAAGGAAATGACAACCCACTCCAGTGTTCTTGCCTGGAGAATCCCAGGGACGGGGGAGCCTGGTGGGCTGCTGTCTCTGAGGTTGCAGAGTCGGACACGACTGAAGCGACTTAGCAGCAGGAGACAAGTTTCTCTTTACCTTTAACAGGATAGGTGATAAATATCAATGAGATTTTTGCTTTGTTTTCCAGGGGGCTTCTTTTCCTTGAACAGATTATCCAGTTGTCTTTGGGTTCATTCTTTACACATTAGAACTATGAAAGATATAACACCCACAATCCCAACATGAGAGTTAGTTAGTATCATGTGAAAAGAACAATATGTGGGGACTGGTGGGTCAAAACCGTCCCTGGCTAAGGTGAAGTTCAAGGCAGCCACAGGAAGTCATTGAGCAGCAAGCCCGGCCCCAGGTCTCAAGCCTGGATTCAGTGTGCGCATCCAGAGACGCTAAGAATTGCTCCAAGGGAGAGGAGGGGGTTCACATTCTTTATGCCCAAAGCTGCTTTGAAGTTTTGGACTAAAAAGAGAAGGAAGGTTCTTGCCTCTTTAAATAATCAGGCATTGAAGAATGAATTTTTTATCCTTAAGTCCAAAATCAAATTTATTCCTCGCCTCTAACTAGCGCCTCCTCTCAACTTCCTGCCCTAACCCAAGCACGTACCTTCTTGCATACCCTTGGAGAGTGGGGTCCACTTGCAAGTGTTGGAGACCCCTGTCTCCTCAGTACTGAAGAGGTCTCACCACCTGCTCCGCCCTGACCCCTGGTCGAGGGCTCCTCACCTGCTCTCCCTGGACCCTCATTGGCCCCCGCCCCTCCCCACCCCCCTCCAGAAACACTGACACACGGAGATCGAACAAGTACACGTTTACATGCTGGAAAGCCTTTACCTGCTCACTGTGGACAATTGAATATATTCCCAACGGTCCAGTCGAGCAATTTTCAAAGCTCCTGAGCTACTGGGCTTTGCCTGCATGTCCTGTCTTATCTCTGATTGCCCTCCTGAATAGACCCCATTCTCCAGGCAAATCAAATTCCCCCTCTCCCCAGACAGGTCCTTTGCGTCCCTGAGCGCCTCTGTACGCGAACTTTCATCCACACCGACGCCTTCCTTCCTTCCGTCCTGCAAGTCTGGTCCCGACGCCACCTTAGACATCTCCCTCCTGCTAGAAACCATCTCTCCCTCTTCTGGGCGGCGTGCAGTGATATATCCTCAGTGGCTCAGTCGTGTCCTACTCTCTGTGACCCCATGGGCTGCAGCCCGCCAGCCTCCTCTGTCCATGGGATTTCCCAAGCAAGGACACTGGAGTGGGTTGCCATATCTTCCTCCAGGGGGTCTTCCCCATCCAGGGATCGAACCTGTGCTTCCTACATCTCCTGAATTGGCAGAGAGATTCTTTACCACTGCACCACCTGGGAAGGCCCTCCAGCCTGGTAGCATCTTGATTCTCCCCATCTTGGGGCCCTTATCACACAGACTGTGCTACAGTCAGTCACGAGCTGAAGAAGCAGCTCACCTCATGACTCGCTAGGTGGCATCTGGCAATGGCTGTGGTGGAAATATTCACACCATGGTTGATTTCAAAGAGTTGGGAAGAGACGTGCAAGTCAGCTTCCGTGATCGTCAGGAGGAGCCAACCGGAGCACCCCACTGTCCATCTGTTTCCTTGCAGAATGGGAAAAGAACACCTTTCCATGGAATTCTTGCAAAGGCTAAATAATGAAAAGAATGCATGTTACTCAACGCAGCGTGCCGTGGAGTAAATAATCCACGCTAGCACTTCCACTGGGTCTGCTCCGGAACCCCGTCGTCATCACTGCTGGGAACGGCATCAGCCCGGCACCGACTCCTGCTGCTCGCCCCACTGCTCAGAGTGCTGGTGGGATCAGCCCCACTAAGGGCACACCAGGTGCTGTTCGTGGTAAAGAACCCGCCTGCCAGTGGCGGGGGAGGGGGGGGGACAAAAGAGGACTGGGTTCATCCCTGGGTGGGGAAGATCCCCCGGAAGAGAAGTGGCACCCGCTCCAGTATTCTTGCCTGGGGAATCCCATGGACAGAGGAGCCCGGCGCTGTGGCCCATGGGGTCTCAAAGAATCGGGCACAATGAAGCGGCTTAGCACACGCGCACGCACCGCTCCACTGAACTGCAAACATCTTGAAGTTGGGAAGCGCCTACTATTTTTCAAGTGCAAGGCTTTTCCAAACACCAAGCTACGAGCTTCGAACATACTTTCTCCCTTAATTCTGACAGTCACCCGCGAGAGTCTGTAATTGTCTCCAGTTTCTAGGCGGCCGACCGAGAAGGGCAAAGTTGGCATCACTTGCTCAGGATCGCACAGCCTTCCTGATGGCTAGCTGGCAAGGGATCTGCCTGCAGTGCAGGAGACCCTGGCTCAGTTCCTGGGTCAGAAAGATCTCCTGCAGAGGGGACCGGCTACCTGCCCCAGTATCCATGGGCTTCCCTGATGGCTCAGGTGGTAAAGAATCCACCTGCAGTGTGGGAGACCTGGGTTGGGAAGATCCCCTGGAGGGGGGCATCCCGAGGGCCCCGCCCTGAATGTGTGGAGTTCCAACCCCTGGACGGCCAGAGAAGCCCCTACGAAGCACTCTGATAAAACCCACCCGATGCGCACATATTTATCAAACTAATAAACTGTCTTAATTTTAGACAGCAGACTTACTTTCTCCCCCAAACTCTTGCTCCTATGGATTAATCTTTATGGTCCAGGGAAGACTTATCAGAATTATCCTACTGCCTGAACTTCCGTACAAAATCAAAGCTATAAAGAAAAACCTGAGTTGTGATTATCTGTAACTTCTTATCAAAGAAAAACTTTAGCCAAAGAATTACATTTAAAACATATGCTTTTTTGAATGAACAGGCACAAGTACAATTATAAATGGCACATAAGACTGGAAATTAGTGAGCATGGGAGACGACCTTGAAAAAACCAAAACTGATCATTCTTGTCTAACTGCAGTCATGGCTGAACCGTAGTCTCATTAGCTTGATTAAAAGTGAAAACCGGAGGAAGGGTAAAGCAGATCCAAAACTTCCTGACTCCTTTAGGATTAAAACATCCACTAGATGCCACGAGTGTGTGAAAGGATCAGTGAGAATCTATTTGCCTTTCTTGGAAGATGAGAAAAGTCAGGACACCCTCAACTGGAAAAATTGATTACAAGAGAATGAAAACCAAAGAACTGGGCATGAACTCCAGCAAAAGGATTTTGAAGGCGAAAATGCCTTTATTCGTGACCCAAGCTAGGAAATGTATAGCCGGAGGGACACCCTATACACGGGGTATACAAAACAGGTTTCATATGGGACTGATCAGGCTTTCAAAGCCAGCTCTTAATTACATAATTCAAGCTTTCTACCATTTTTTCCTCTGTTCCTCTCACCCACACGGGGAGACACACATGTGCACACTCACCTCACACACGCCTTGTCTTACATAAAGCCACACATCGTTCCTAAAGCCGGCAGCCAAGCCGCCCTCTCTGCCACAGCAACCCCACAGTTCCATTTCTGAACATCTTAAAACAGCACTCCCTCGTCCAGACTGATCTGGTTGTGGCAAGGAGAGGAGAGCAAAGACAGCAAGTGGTGAGAAAGGCAGGATTCTGGGGCTGATCACGGCTTGAGTGACAAGCTCAGCCTTTAGGCTCAAGTTTTCCATAGGTTTTGAGGGACTTGGAGGAGCAGGAACTCAAAGGAAAATAAATAAGCAAGAGTGATGCCTACCTTTCCTAAGAATTCTCCATGGAAATTAAGAATTCCGTTTGATTTTATAAAAAGGTAAAAGCATAATTCTTCAATTCTAGATACACCATCAACGTATTAACAGCTTCTTTGAAAGATGGGAGAGGAAACAGGATCACATTAAATCTACGTACTGATTTTAAGGTGTATCCCATCTCAGACACGATAACTGAGGAGCTGGGGGCAGTGCCCCCCAGTAGGCAGGTCAGGTGTGGAGTAGGGGCTGGAAGCAAGCACACAGCCCGGATGTGAAGCCCTCACCCTGGGCCACCTCTTCTGGTCCTGTCCTTCTGCTGAGACTCGTCACCTCCACAGACGGGTAGCTTTGGGGAGGCTGGCAAGCCGATGGTCACAGAAGAGGACTGGAGCCTCTACTCACTCAGTGACTGCCCAGTTGAAAAGCAAAATGGAACATCTGTAGGAAAAGAAAGACTTCAGGCCAGGGAGCGATGTCATCCTCCAGCCTACAAACCTACACTATACGCCACAGACGTGCACACGGCTGCAGGGGTGCTGAGAGCTCGCTTACAGACGCGCTGCAATATCTTCCTTACGGGCTTCCCCAGTGGGAGCCTCACTGCCTGTGGACTGTACATACTCACAGACACCCTCTTCGTGTGAACTCTTCACTCCAGTTTACACCTGGGGCCACCCGTCCTGCACACTGAGGGGTTGACTCCGCAGTGAAATGTCCGTGTTTCTCAGGAGAGACTCTTGACTGGGAGGTGAGGTGACTGTGCAGAGATGCGTCTGATCTCACACTGATGCTCCCCGTGGCGCACCATCATATTTCACTCGAATATCCAGCATCCTCGCAAAGTCTTGCCATTCTTTTAAAGTACATTATTGAGGCTCTTATTATAAGTAAAAGTGATGGCTTAAGAAGTTTAGCTGTTGGAAACCACAGCAACACAGCCTCCGTTTACCGCCATAAAGCATGAGGTCAGAACAGAAGATTAAAGCAACCCCATCCCCGTCCTTAGAGGAAGTCAGCAACAGAGGTAGCTGACTCTTCTGCTTCCGTGGAGATGTCATTTGAGCTTTACTGAGCAGTATTTCCATTAACCGTGAAAAGCTTGGGAAAACTGGAACAATGAAGAGAGAAATCAGAGGGAGACCATAAGAGCCCAGTTCATTTCAAGGAGAAAGCAGTAACCATTCCTTTCCCCTACATTTTAAATATCACAGCAAATTTAAGTGACGAAATAAACAATTCACTGAGAGCACACTTTTATGTACAACTTTAATTTCTTCCTACTGGGTTCATTACCAAGCTGTTTACTTTCTTCAGGCAGGAAGGGAGGGGAAAAAAAAAAAAACTTTCGAAAGACTCATTTAACACAGAAGTCAATTTCCACTAATCTTGTCTTCATGTAGCATACATGGTCTTTCAAAACAGACCTGTATATACATAGAGTAGTCTCTTCCTTTGTAAGAACAACAGCAATTAGCCTACGATCAGACACATCATTGCTATTCTCACCCTGCAAGAAAAAACATGAATATGAGAACCATCTTATTTATAATAATTGCAGACTGGTTAGTACTTCTGACAGAACCGATTTTCTCCTCACTTGCATAAACAACTCCAGTTGTGAAAAGAATAACTCTTCTTTAACTATTAGATAACCCAGATTTTGCTTTCTGAAAAGTTAGCCAGGGAGCATTTTTCCATGCATTCCATCCTAAGAAAGTAGGAAGAAAGTACTCGCCAGTCAGCGGTAGCCATCGAGTTGGTTAACACAAAAAGAGTTCCCAGCTACTGGGGCTCTGGAATTGTAGGTGTATGGCAGGGGGCACGAGCGGGACGTGTGGACCACCAGCCCTTTCACAGGGTCACCAAGGGCTCTGCAGGCCCCAAACACCCAGAAGCCTCTTCTGTGCGTTTCTCGTGAAAGGGAAGAACGTGAGGGCTTTGAGCTGGTGTGTAGGAGGCCAAAGTGGGCAGGAGAGAGGATGAAAGCGGAAGCAACTGAACAGCCTACAAAATATTCATCACAAAGATTCCACTTCCTTTTCTTCCTGAGCTCTTCAGATCATGCTTATAGGTAAAGATGGGAGGTTTTAATTGGCAAGAATGCATATCTAGTTTGTTAGAGATGGGAGAATAGAAGGGATGGCCTTAAAATTCCTCAAAATCTACTTAAAATTCCCTAAAATTCCTCTCAAAATTTCCTCAAAACTCATTCCATTCAGAACATTTAGCAGTGGGAGCAGGAGAGGGGACAAATGCACAGCCCACCCCCTCACCCAATACACACGCACCTGCTCACTTAGAGCCCAAAGCGACATGATTACAGTAGCTAGAGAAAGTCATCCAAACCACTGGAAGCAAGGCTCAGACCAAATGCACACGTGTGAGACACGGGCGGTAAAGGAAATGCATTAATCCACATGTTGAGCTCTATCTTTGATAAGTGTGACCCCAAAAGAAAATATCTCTACCCTACAAAGTTTTCAAATAGTTCTTCAATGTTTCCTCATATCAAAAAGAAAAAAAAGTTTGGCTGTTACAGAATTGGTCTGGGCCAGAATTTACTCCCCAATAATGCTTATCACAGATGCAGAGATCTGCAAAATAACATATATAGTATTTAATTATATATATATATAGGGCCCTTTCAGATATATATATATATTGGCCCCAAAAGTGCCCAGGAGATGTGTTTCAGGTTCAGCTTCATCACGTCTGCACATGGCTCGGTGATCTGTCCCTGTGTGGCTGTTCACATGTCAGTTGGCACCTTAGTCATTCACAGAACATGTTCTGTGTTATGTGTTAGGTTACCTACCTACGCTGTCCCTACAAATCCTCGTGGGCGTCCTGTGAAGCAGGTGGGAGAACTATTAATAGCATTCCCCGCTTAATAGAGGAATAAAAATTCATAGACGTCAACAAGTCAGAGGTGATGAAAGCAGAACCAGGGGTCAAACTGCCTGGCCCTTGGTCTAGCGAACACCCGACAGCGAGGTCTATGTTTCCCAGGGTGTGGAATATCCCCACTGTGGCTGCCAATCCCAGGACTCAGTCTAGCCTTTTATTTTTTTTTTTTTCGGTAATGCCCTTTAGTCCATCTTCTAGCTCCCTAAATAGCATAGCTAACTCTCACCGATCTTTTTCTTTAATTCATTTCTGGGGTTAAGGTACCTTCTTCCAGAAGGTCTCCCCTTAGACAAGGATCAGTGAGCTGGGTTTCCATGGATCAGTCTAAAGAGAAAAGGAACAACTAATACTTGCTGACTCCCTTTCTAGCACACCATTGTTCGTAATATTAGCCAACGTGTCACTCAAAAGAAGGCATAGCTAGCTTGCTTTCACTTGACAGTCTGCCTCCAGAGCTAGAGCTGGGACGAGGCACAGCCTCCCATTCTGTTACAGAAACTCTATAGTCCCGCCCACCTTATTCCTCTTTATCAGCTCTCATTCAAATGATTTCTTCTATAGAAGTGAAATGGCATATTACATGGAATGATTACAGGATATCTTTTAAATTCTCTTGTTCATTTCAATAGTGAGTCTTTGAGAGGAAGCGAACACGAGCTCTGATGATGTCGGGTGGGAGGCGGTAACTGAGTTGGCATCAGTGCATGGATTTTGCCACTTGTAGAAACGGAGCATTACCTAGTTGCATGGGTCTGAAATGGCCAAATAAACACACTTGTTCTAAGATGACAGCAGTTCCCCACATTAACAGTGAAAATATTAAGCCCACAGAAGACATTCTAACTGTTCTGGCAGACTGGCTCGAGTGCTAGGCCAGCTCATCAAATCCAGCCCAAGTAAAGGAGGAAAAGGTTGATGAGGTCATAGCTCAGGAGTGAGGTCACCAACCAATCTGACCTCATAGCAACAAAAGAAGTTTGACTGATGAAAAGGTGTCCCTAGGGTAGAAGTCAACATCCCTTTGCCTAAATGAGTCTTTCAGCTCCGGGGAAAAATAATCTTGGCGAGAACTCTCTCCCGTGCCCAGGGAGGCATGTGACTGAAGGCACTTTAAAGTCTACTGTGAACAATGCAGCGGTTACCTGACCTTTCGGATCCTAGAAAGGGTACATTAGCAGCCCCTATCAGTGCTTCGGAGCTGAAGCAGTAGAGTGTGAAACTCAAATTCCACCATGAGCTCAGAGAATGATTAAAGTCAGAAGTGATCCGTGGCTGTTTATAAATGAAGTCGGGAGTCCTAATATTATCAATAACGTGGAGTAAGCAAAAAATAATGTGGGTGGCAAAAAAAGATAGTTAGATTTTGCTTTTGGTTTTCTAAGGAACCAAGAAAAGCAGTTGGGCTAATGAAAATATTAACAGTTGTCAATTTTGGAAATGAATGCAATTTTTAAGAATGTAGGAGGTTGTCTTATCATAAATATTTCAAAGAGCCAATCAATAATACAGCATATCCCTCTAGTTACCAATGTGAAGAAATTTATTCACTAGTTTTATTCCTTCTGAAATCCATTTTCGAAGGTTTGGGATTGATTATATCAAGATAAGTAGTCTTATTTTTATCAAAATATTATTTACTACTTAAACATTTCTAAAGCAGTAACGTGTTATGACTCCTTCATTTGTTGACTAGAAAAGCCGAATATTTACTGACATTTCTAGAAAACTTGCTATAAGCCCACAGGAACGAATCTGACATCATCAGCCTGTGTTTTCCTTCACTTGACAGGAAGCCGACTTCAAGCAGACTGACTGGAATCAGGACCTCACTGGGGAAGCATGAGTGTTCGATAAACTGCATTATTTTTTATCTGGAAAATACTGCAGTGAGTGGCTTTGTCACCCTGGACTTTACTTTCTGAAAACCTGGCCATCCCATGTGGACCTCTGGTAGAATGAGCAATGCAAAGAGCTGGCTTGGACTTGGCATGTCCTTGTACTTCTGGGGACTGATGGACCTTACCACCCCTGTTCTCTCGGGCACACCGACCCCGCCAGGCAGGCTAGAAGCGTTCCTGTCAGACAAGCCACAGCCACACCTGCGGACAAAGAGGAGCTGGGTTTGGAACCAGTTTTTTGTTCTGGAAGAATACACTGGAACTGACCCTTTGTATGTCGGCAAGGTAAGAACTGCCAGAGAGAGCGATAAGTTATCCGAATACCGGATATTGAAATTGAATAGGAATATGAACTATGAAAGCTCGCGCGGTCTGAGGCCTGAGAACAATTTTAAACTAGAGGTATGCTAACTGACAGCTGCTGCTGCTAAGTCGCTTCAGTCATGTCCGACTCTCCGAGACCCCATAGACGGGCTGAGATCTAGTTTTTGCTTTGTCAGATACTGATCAGAAAGAAAAGACTTCTCTCCTTGTTCTTGCCTCTGTTCTGAGTGGGAAAGGCTAGGAATTGGGTTTTTGGAGGAAAAGGCCTGGGTCCTGCAAGAACTGTTCAAGTCCTCACACAGGCGGCAGCAGCTTCAGGAATAACAGGACAAGGAAGAAGTAAACTGAGACAGGCAAAGGGGGGAGCTGAGGGTTTGTTTTTTTCAAAGCATCTCCAAAGGCATTGCCTGGGGCCACAATTTAATGAAAAAAAAAAAAGAATAAAACATTCTTCATTTCAGAAGAGCCTAGCTTGTGCTTTAGGATTGCTGGAGACGATCAATGAATATATTTATAAACTTTACACTCGAAACCCCTTGATTTATCTAGCATCATTTCATTTTTAATCGGGGCTTTCTCCTGTGTTTACTTTATTTGGATGTTAATCAGAGGTCATTTTGCAAAAGCAACTAAGTGAGAGAACACGGGAAACAAGGAACTAATTAGAAAATAAATAATTCATTCAAATAACTTAAACACTTGCTTAGCACACAGGCTAAGAGTGCAGGCTTCAGAGTCAAACACACGTGGGTGCAAAACCCAGCTCTGCCAGTTGCCTCCAGAGTGACTCTGGGCGGGTCACTAAGTCCCGTTAACCTGTTTCCTCAAATGCTGAAGAGGGAAAATAAGAGAACTACAGCTTCTCAGGAGCTGTCTACATAAGCTCTTTCCTCCGCTTCCACCCCCTTCCCAACCCAGCTGGGCTTCCCTGGTAGCTCAGCGGGTAAAGAACCCGCCTGCGGTGCAGGAGACCGGGGTTCGATCCCTAGGTCGGGAAGAGCCCCTGGAGAAGGGAATGGCCACCCACTCCAGCATTCTTGCCTGGAGAACACGATGGGCAGAGGAGCCTGGCGGCTACAGTCCACGGGGCCACAAGGGTCGGACACAACTTAGTGGCTAAACCACCGAGCCCAGGTGGCTGCCCTCCGCCCTGTCTCTGCACAGATGCCATGTTTTCGGGGCTCCTCGGGACCTCCCCACCCCCAGAGCTGACGGTCCAGGTTACAGAGCCGCCCCTCTGGGGCCTTGGACGCCTCCGCCCAGCCCCTCCTTCCTGACTCACCTTCTTCCCTCAGCTTCACGGGGGTCACAGCCCCGTTCTTCCTCCTTCTCAGCCCCTCGAGGTCCTCCAGCCCACCTGTGGCGTCTTCCCCATCACACCCACCCTCGGGGGGTGGTTTTAAACTCACCCCTATGGCACCACTGAGCGACTTCACTTTCACTTCTGACTTTCATGCACTGGAGAAGGCAATGGCAGCCCACTCCAGGGTTCTTGCCTGCAGAGTCCCAGGGACGGCAGAGCCTGGCGGGCTGCCGTCTATGGGGTCGCACAGAGTCGGACACGACTGACACGACTCAGCAGCAGCAGCAGCAGCAGCAGCGCTGGCTTTAAAGCCCTAAAGCCCTGAATTCAAAGCCTCCGTCCCTGGCTCAGACCTCTCATCCGAGCTTCAGACGGAAAACCCTCCCGCTCCGCACTTAGGACTCCTTGGCCTCCATCCACTGAAGCGCCCCGACCTCCCTCCCGAACCGCGAACCGCGTCTGCCCTGGGTCGTCCCAGTGGCGGCCCTGCCACCTCCCAGTTCCTAAGCCTGGGCCCTGCTGGTCGGGCGGCCCCTTCCCTTGGTCTCTGCGCCTGCAGAGCCCATTAGTCCAGAGCCAAACAAACGCTCCTCCGTCTCAGCCCCGCGCCCGCCGTCATCTGAACCTGCGCAAACACCTGTCCGCCAGCAGCATCCTTGCTTCTGCCCGCGCTTCCTTCTAGGCCACTCTCCATACAGGATCTTTTGAAACGTGAGTCAGGCGGTAAAGAATCTGCCTGCGATTCAGGAGACCCAGGTTCGATGCCCCGGTCGGAAAGATCCCCTGGAGGAGGGCATGGCACCCCACTCCAGGGTCCTGGCCTGGGCAATCCCATGGACAGAGGAGCCCGAGGGGCTATAGTCCACGGGGCCGCAGAGGCGGACACGACCGACACAGACCGCATCACCCTGCTGCCGGCCGTCAGGGCCTTCCGGCTGCTCTCTCGGCCACCCGGACCCACCCTCCTCTCACGAGGTCCCCTCCTGCAGCCTCCCTGCCGGCCCCCAACACAGGCATGCCGCCCGCCAGACCCTGCCACGTGGCATGCACCCAGCCAGCCCCCAACACAGGCATGCACCCGCCAGCCTCCACCACGCGGCACGCCCCCCGCCGGCCCCTGGTCACCACGCGGCACGGTGCCCTTCCCACCTTCTCAGCCGGGGCTCTGACTGCCACCCTCTCTCCACCCAGACCTGGGGACGCGGCCTCGGGCAGCTCCCAGACTGGCCGACTCTGCCTTCCTCCCCCATCGGGAGCTGCAATCCTCCGGGCTCCCCTCCGGGCCGCTCCTCTTCATCCTCGAGGGTTCCTTTCGCACTTAGCTTTGCGATGACCGTCCTCTAAGGCACACCCCTGTCGGACTCTCTCACTACCGTTAGTGAGAGATAATACAGTATCTGCAATATCTAAGTTACTCGTTTGTCTATATCTGTGTTGCTGGAGTCGTGTGTGTGTGTGTGTGTGTGTGTGTGTGCGCGCGCGTGTGC